>JAREIK010001563.1:12231517-12234017 GCA_029783825.1 Sapria himalayana | reverse complement strand
TTCTTCTTCTTCTTTTTATGTATCATATTAATCTTATTCTTTATAATATTAATATTATTCTTTATCATCTTCACTTTCCTCTTCATTTTATTCTACAACTTCTTCTCCTCCTCCTCCTCCTCATCCTCCCCCTCCTCCTCCTTCATCATCATTCTATTCACCTCTTCCTCCTCATTCTTCCCCTCCTCTTCCTCCTCCTAATCCTCCTCCTCCTTCTCTTTTCTTCTTCTTTTTATTCACCTTCTTCTCATTTTTCTCCTTCTTCTCCTTCTTATCCTTCATCTTCTTGTTCTTCTTGTTATTCTTCTTCTAATTTTTTTTCATTTTATTCTTTTTCTTCTTCTTCTTTATCTTATTCTTATTTTCCTTCTTCTTCTCCTTCTTTTTATTATTCTTCTTCTTCTTTTATTTTTCTTCTTCTTATTCTTCTTCTTATTCATCTTCTTATTTTCTACTTCTTTTATTTTTGTCTTCTTCTTCTCTTGTATTTCCTTCTTCTTTTTATTTTTTTAATCTTCTTCTCCATTGTATTTTTTATCTTCTTCTATTTGTTTTACTCCATCTTCATGTTTTTCTTCTTATCATTTTCCTTTTTATAGTTCATCATCATTTTCTTCTACTACTTTTTATTCTTCTAATTATTTACTTATTCTTCTTATTATTCTTCTTTTTCTTTTTCTACTTATTTTCTTCTTCTTCTATTTTTTCTTCTTCTACTACTAATTTTTCTTCTTATTCTTCTTATTCTTCTTCTTCTTTTTCTTCTTCTTCTTCTTCTTCTTTTTCTTCTTCTTCTACTCCTCCTTCATCTTCTTCTTTTTTTTCTCCTTCTAATTCTTCTTTTTATTGTCCTCAAACAAATTCTACTTATTCTTTTCCACCAACTTCTTCTACTTATTCTCCTCCTCCTACTTTTTTTAATTATTATTATTATTATTCTTCTTCTTCTTCTCCTTCTCCATCTCCAAGCTTCTTTTAATTCTTTATATCCATCTTTTTATTTTTCTTTTTCTTCATCATCATCATCTTATTATTATTATTATTATTATTATTATTATTATCCTTCTTCTTCTTCTTCTTTTTCTTCTTTTTCTTATTCTTCTTCTTCTCCTTTTTATTATTTTTCTTTTTTGCCTTTTTATTTTTTTTATTCTCCTTATTCTTCTTCTTTCTTTTTATTCTTCTCCTTCTCCTTCTTTAACTTCTACTTGTTCTTATTCTTATTTTCTTATTATTATTATTATTATTATTATTATTATTATTCTTCTTCTTCTTCTTCTTCTTCTTCTTTTCTTTTTCTACTTATTCTTTTCTTTTTCAACTTCTTTTCTTCTTCTACTTATTTTTATTTTTCTTATTATTCTAAGTCTATTTATTATTATTATTATTATTATTATTCTTCTTCTTCTTATTCTTCTCCTTTTTAATCATCTTTTCTTTTTCTTCTTCTCCCTTTATTCTTCTTATTTTTATTTTTATTATTCATCATCTTTTTATTTTCCTTCTTTTTTTCAGGTTCTTCTTCTTCTCCTTCATCTTTTTTAGATTCTTCTTCTTCTTCTCCTTCTTCTTCTTCAGCTTCTTTTTCAGCTTCTTCTTCTTTTTCACCTTCACCTTCTCCTTCCATTCCTCATCCACCTTCTTCTTCAATTTCTTTTAATTTTTCTTCTTATTATTCTTTAATTATTTATACTTCTTCTTCTCCTTATACTGCTTCATCTTCTTTTCCAACTTATTCTTCTTCTCCTTAGTGTTCTTCTTCTGCTTTTTCTTCAACTTATTCATCATCATCATTATCATCATCATCATCTTCTTCTTCTTCTTCTTCTTCTTCTTTATTTATTTTTTTTTCTTCTTCTTCTCCATTTTCTTATTTTCTTCTTCTTCATTTTTTTCTTCTCTTCTTCCTATTCTCCTCCTCCTTCTTTCCTCTTCTTCTTCTTCACTTACTCAACTTTCTTGCACTTCTTCTCTTCCTCCACCTTGTTATTTTTGGCAAATCTTCACCTTATTCTCTTTATTTTTCTTCATCTTCATCATAATTTTCTTCTTTTTCTACTTCTTTTTTTTTGTTTCTATTTTCCATCTTCTAATTCTTCTTCTTTTTTTTCTTCTTCTTATTATTCTTCTACTTATTCTTATATTTCTTCTTCTTCTTCTTCTTCTTCTCCTCCTCCTCCTCTTCCTCCTTTTCATTCTCCTCATCCTCCTTCTTCTCCTTCTCCTTCTTGTTTTCTTCTTCTTTTTCTTCTTTTATTATTCTTCTTCTTATTCTTCTGCTTCTTTTTTTTTCTTTTTCTTCTTATTTTTCTTCTTCTCCTCCTTATTCTTCTCCTTCTCTTCCTTCTTCTTTTTCTTCTTCTTCTTTTCTTCCTCTTCTTCTTCTTCTTCTTCTTCCTCTTCTTCTTCTTCTCCTTCTTCTCTTCCTCTTCTTCTTCCTCTCTTCTTCTTCTTCTTCTTCTCTTCTTCTTCTTCTCCTTCTTCTTCTTCCTTTCTTCCT
>JAREIK010001563.1:12020492-12227017 GCA_029783825.1 Sapria himalayana | reverse complement strand
GAATGAGAAAGAACATAATGAAGTATATGAAAAAAATAAGAAGAAGAAGCAAGAAGACGATGATGATGATGATGATAGAAAAAAATAAAAAAAATGAAAAAAAAGACGAACAAGAAGTATAAGAAAAAGAAAAAAAAGAATAAGCAAAAAAAAGAATAAGAAGAAGAATAAAAAGCAAAATAAAAAAGAAGAAAAAAAAGAATAAGAATAATAAGAAGCAAGAAGAAAAAGTATATGAATAAGAAGAATAAGAACAAAAATAAGAATAAGAGCAATAAGAAGAATAAGAAGAAAAAAAAGTGAAGAAGATGATGATGATGTGGTGCTAAAGATGATGAAGTAGAAGAACAAAATCAAATAGAAGGAGGAGGAGGGAGAGGAGGAGGAGAGAGTTGAAAAAGGAAAAAATTTGAAGAAAAAATTGAAGACGAAGAAGAAGAGAAAGAAGAAGAACAACAAAAAGGAAAATAATAAGAAGAATAAAAAGAAGATGAAAAAGTAGTAGACAAAGAATAAAAAGAAGAATAACAATAATAATAATAATAATAATAAGATGATGATGATGATGATGATGATATGATGATGATGTCGATGATTATTATGATGATTATGATGATGATGATGATGATGTTTAAGAAGAAGATGAATAAGAAGAAAAAAAAGTTGATGATGATGATGATGATGATGAATAAGAGGAAGATGATGATGATAAAGATAAAGCAGAAGATAAAGAAGAAGAAATGAGAAGTAGAATAAGAATATAATGATTATTATAATTATTATTATGAAGAGGAAGAAGAAGACGAAGAAAAAGGAAGAAGAACAACAAGATTAGCATATAAAAGAAGAATAAGCAAAAAAGAAATATAAGAAGAAGAATAAGAAGAAATAATTAGAGGAGGAAGAAGAAGAAGACTAAGAAGATTAAGAAGATGAAGAAAATGAAGAAGAAGTATAAAAAGAAGTATAAAAAGAAGAAAAATAATTAGAAGAACAAAAAATAAAAATAAAAAGTAGTGTATTAGTAGTAGTAGCATTAGTAGTAGTATTAGTAGTAGAATTAGTTCTAGAAAAAAGAGAATAAGAAGAAAAATATAATAATAATAAATATACTAATTAGAAAGAATACGAAGTAGTTGAATAAGAAATAAAAAGAATTAAAAGACAAGAAAAATCAATAAAAAGAAAAAGAAGAATTTAAGATGCATGAAGAAGAATAAGATGATGATGATTAAGGTAGAAGATGAAGAATAATAATAAGAAGGAAGAAGAATAAGAATAAGAAAAATAATAAGAAATTGAAGGAAGAAGAAGAAGAAAAATAAGTTGGAATAATAAAAAAGAGAAGGAATAAAAAGAAGAAGAAGAAGAAGAAGAAGAAATAGATTAAGAAAAAGTATGAAGAAGAAGAAGGAAAAAAAATAAAAAGAAGAAGAATGAAGAAGAATAATGAAAAAAAATAAGAAGAAAAAAAAAAGACAAGAGAAGAGGAAGAAGATGACTAAGAAAAAAAAAGAGGAAGAAGAAGAATAAGAATGAGAACACGAAGAATAAGAAAAAGAAGAAAAAGAAAAATAATAATAAGAATTATAAGTTAGAAGAATAACTAAAAAGAAGAACAATAACATCAAGAAGAAGAAGAAATAGAATTAGAGAAAGAAAGAAAAAGTTGAAAAAGGCAACAAATAATAATAATAAGAAAATCAAGAAAAAGAAGGAGAAGAAAATGAAATAGAAGAAGAATAAGAACATAAAGAAAAGAAGAACAAGAAGAATAAGAGAAAGAATAGAAGAAAGGGAACACTAAGAATAAAAAGATAAAGAAGATAAAGAAGAAGAAAAAGAATAAGAAACAAGAAAAATAATAATAATAAAAAGTGAGATAAAGAAGATAAAGAAGAAGAAAGGGAACACTAAGAAGAAGAAGAAGATGATGATGATGATGATGATGATGATGATGATGATGATGATGATGATGAATAATAATAATAATAACACGGAAAGAAAATAATTAAAAAAATAAGGAGGAAAAATAAAGAGAAGAAAAAGAAGATGATGAATGAAGAAAAAGAAGAAGAAGATTAAGAATTAGAAAAGGAAGAATAAATAGTAGAATCAATAAAATAAAGAAGAAGAATAAGGTTCAATAAAAAGAAGAAGAAGAGGAGGTGAAAAAAGAGGAAAGAGAAGAATAAGAAAAATAAAAAAAAGAAAAAAAAGGAAGAATAAGAAAAAGAAGAATAAGATTAATAAGTAAAAAAATATGATGATGAAGAAGCAATAAGAAAAAGAAAATTAAGAAAAAGAAAAATATGAAGAAGAAGAACATAATGATGATGATAAAGAATAAGAAGATAAAAAAGAATGAGAAGAAGTAGTTGTAGTAGTTGTTGTTGTTGTAGAAGTAGTAGAAAAAAAAGATAATGATGATAATGATGATGATGATAATGAAAATATCTAAAAAAAGAAAAATAATAAGATTAAGAACAAAAAGAAGATGAATAAGATGGGAAAGAAGAGGAGGAAGTGGAAGAAGAGGAGGAGGAAGATGATGATGATGATGATGATGATGATGATGATGAGAAAAAGGAAGATGAAGAATAATAAAAAAACATGAAAAAAAATAATAAGAAATGTAAGAAGAAGAAGTACAACAAAATTAGAAGCAAGAAAAATAAGAACAAGAAAAATAAGAATAATAAGAAGTGGAAGAAGAAGACTCTAATAAGAAGTGGAAGAAGAAGACTCAAATAAGAAAGAAGAAGTAAAAAGAATAAGAAGAATAAGAAGAAGTAGAAGTAGAAGAAGGAAGAAAAATAAGAAGAAGAATATGATGATGATTATTTTTATTATTATTATTATTATGATTTTGATGATAAAGATGATAATGAAGAAGTCAAGAAAAAGTAGAAGGAACAAGGGGGGAGAAGAATAAGAAGAAAATGAACAAGGGGGAAGAAGAATAAGAAGAATAAAATGAAAAGAAGAAGAAAAAGAAAAGGAGGAAGAAGAAGAAGAAGAAGAAGAATAATAATAATAATAATAATAATAATAATAATAAGGTAGAAGAAGAAAGTTAGAGGAGAAGGAGGAAGAAGTAGGAATAATAATAATAATAATAATAATAATAATAATAAATGAGAATAAGAAAAAAGAGAATAAGAAGAATAAGAAAAAGAAGAAAGAGAAAGAAAAAGAAGAATAATAATAATCTTATTAATTATAATAATAATAATAATAGAAATAAAAGAAATAAGAAAAAGAATAATAAGAATAAGAAGAATCATGAAGATGAAGAAGAAAAATAAGCATGAAAAAAGAAAAATAATAATAATAATAATAATAATAATAAGAAAGAAGAAAAATAATAAGAATAAGAAGAATCATGAAGATAAAGATGAAGAATAAGCATAAAAAAGAAGAATAATAATAATGAAGAAGATGAAGAATAATAAAAAGAATAATAATAAAGAAGAAGAAGAATAATAATAATAATAATAATAATAATAATAATAATAACAAAAATAATAATAATAAGATTATGAAGAGTAAGAAAGAGAAGAAAAATAAGAAGAAGAAGAAAAAGAAAAAGAAAAAAAAAGAAGAAAAATTTGATGAAGAAGATGATGATGAAAATGAAGAAAAAGAAAAAGAAGTAGAAGTGAAAGAAGAAGAAAAAGAACAAGAAGAAGAATCAAATTCAAAATAAGAAGAAGAATAGGGTGAAGAATAAAAAGAAACAAAAGTAGTAGTAGAAGAAAAGGGAAAGATGAAGCAGAAGGAAGAATAAGAAAATAAGAAGGAAAGAAGAACAATAAATAGATGATGATGATGATGATGATGATGATGAAATAAGAAGTAGAATATGATGATGATGATGATGATGATGATGATGATGATGTAGAAGAATAATAATAAGCAAGAAGAATAATAGAAGAAAAAAACAATAAGAAGAAGTTTTAAAAGAGTGGAAGAAAAATAATATGAAAAAGAAAAAATGTTGATGATGATGAAAAAGAATAAATAAGAAAAGAGGAAGAGGAAGAGGAAGAAGAATAAAAGAAAAAGAAGAAGAAGAATAAGAAGAAAGAAAGAAGTAGAAGTGTAAGAAAAATCAGAATAAGAAGAAGAGTAAGAAGAATAATAATAATAATAATAATAATAATAAAGAAGAAGAATAATAATTATAATAATAATAAAGAAAGAAGAAAAAGAAGAAATAGAAAGAAGAAGTTGATGATGATGAAGAAAGATGAGTGTGATGAAGAAGAAGGAAGAAGATGATGATGATGAAGATGATGATATTGAAGAAGAAGAAGAAGCAATAAAAGAATATAAAAATGGTGAAGATTAAAGGAAGAAAAAGTTGTAGTAGTAGTAGCAAGAGCAGGAGTTGGAAGAGGAGTGAATGGTGGGGGTAGAAAAAGAAAAAGAATAAAATGTAGTTGAATCATGAGGAGGATAAGGAGTAAGGGGAGTAAGAAGTAAAAGAAAAAAGAAGAAAAATAAAAAAAAAGTAGAAGGAGGATGAGGAAGAGGAGGAAGAAGAAGAAATGAATAAGAAGAATTAAAAGAATTAAAAGAGTAGAAGAAGAAAAAGAAGAAGCAAGAAGAAAAGATGATTAAGAAGAATGAAGGCGAAGAAGAATAAGAAAAGAAAGAATGTAAAAATAATAAGAAAAAGAATGAGAAGGAGGAGGAGGAGGAGGAGGAGGAGGAAGAAGAAGAAGAAGAAGAAGAAGAAGAAGAAAGAATGTCAAGAAGAAGGAGGAAGATGAGAAAGAGGGGGAGAAGAAGGAGAATAATAGGATGAGAAAGAGGTAGAGGAGAAAATAATAATAAGAAGAAGAAAAAGACAATTGAAGAGAAACAAATGACAATAAGGAGGAGGACGAGGACATGATGGTAGGAGGAGGAGGAGGAGAGGAAGAATTAAAACTAGAAGAATAAGAAGAAGAAGACGACGAAAAATAATAATAATAATAATAATAATAATAACAAGGAAGTGGAGGAGGAAGAGGAGAAAAGAAAGAAAAAGAAGAAGGGAAGAAGATGATGATGAAAATAAATAAGAAGACAAAAAAGTAAGAAAAGACGATGAAGTAGAATTTGAAAAAAAAAGAATTAGAAGGAAAAGAAGGAGGAAAAGTAAAAGTAGATAAATATGATGAAGAAGATGATGATGAGGAGGAGGAGGATGATGAAAAGGATGATGTAGAAAAAGTAGAAAAAGTAGGAAGAGTAGAAGAAGAAGTACGAGGAGGTGGAGGAGAACTAGGAGAAGAATATGATGTTAGAAAACGAGGAGAAGATATTGAAGTAAAAGAAGAATAAAATGCAGAAGGAGGAGGAGGGGGAGGAGGAGGAGGAAAAGGAGGAGGAGGAGAATTAGAAATGAAGAAGGAATAGGAAGAGATGGAGGAGGAGGATGAGGAGGAGGAGAAAAGGGAGAAGAAGAATAAGAAAAAAAGGAAGGAGGAGGAGGAGAATAAGAAGAAGACGAAGAAGAAGAATAAAAAGATGATGAAGATGGAGAAAAAGAATAATAATAATACAGAGAAGAAGAAGAAGCAGATGAAAAGGGAGAAGTAGAATAATAATAATAGGAGGAAGGAGAAGAAAAATAATAGGGGGGAGGAGGAGAAAAAAGAAGAAGAAGAAAAAGAAAGCAGAAGAACAAGCAAAATAAGGAGAAGATGAAAAAAAGAAGAATAAGAAGAAAAAGATGATGATGATGATGATGATGATGATGAATAATGATTAGGGGAACTAGAAGAATAAGGACGAGAACAAGATAATGAAGATGGGGAAGTAGAAAAGAAAGAAGAAATATAAGAATTAAAAAAAAACAAGAAGTAGAAGAAAAAAATACTAAATAGAAGAAGAATAAGAAGTAAAAGAAGAAAAGAATGGAGGATAAGATGAAGTAAAAGAAGAAAAGAAATATAAGATGATGGAAATTGAAAGGAGGAGGAGGAGAATGAAGATAAAAAGATTAATAAGAAGGAAAATGAGATTAAGAATAAAATGGGGGAGGAGGAGGAGGAGAATCAAAAAAATAAAAAAAAGTAGAATAATAATAATAATAAGTAGTTGAACAAAAAGAATAATGCAAATATTAAGAAGGAGACGAATGAGAAGAAGTTGGTGTAATAGAAAAAAAAGAAGAATAAGAAGAAGAAAATTAAAACTAAAGAAAAACAAGGAGAAGGAGAAAAAGAAAAGGAGGAAGAGTAGGATGAGAAAGAGAAGAAAAAGAAGAAGAAGATGTAGATGAAGAAAAGAAAAAGTAGAAGTAGAAGAAAGAATAAAGATGAAAATGAAGAAGAAGTAGTAGAAGAAGAAAATGATGATGAAGATAATTATGATGATAAAGAAAATGAAGAAGAAGAAGAAGTAGTAGTAGTAGTAGTTGAAGAAATAGAAGAAAAAGAAAAAAAGAAGAATAAGAAGAAGAAGAAGAAGATTGAGAAGAAGAAAAGAAGAAAAGAAGAAGATGTGACGAAAGAGAAGAAGATGAAAATGAAGTACAAGAAGAAGAAGAAGAAGAAGAAGAAGAAGGAAATGAATGAAAAGGTGGAGGAGAAGATGGAGAAGGAGAAGAAAATGAAGTTGGAGGATGAGGAGGAGGAGGAGGAAAAGAAGGTGGAGGAGATGGAGGAGGAGTAGGTAGGGAGTGGGAGGAGGAAGAAGAAAAAGAATAATAATAATAATAATAATAATAATAATAATAATAAGAAAAAGAAAAAGAAAAAGAAGATTAAAAGAAAAAGAATATAGAAAATTTGGAGAAGAAAAAGAAGAATATAATGATAATCATGAAGAAGAAGAAGTATATATAGAAGGAGGAGGAGTCAGATAAGAAAAAAAAGAATGAGAAGAATGAGGAGGAAAGGAGGCTGCATTAAATGGTGAACTATAAATAGTGGATGTACTTTCTATATTTTCTAGAATACTAAGAAACTTTGGGTTGCTAGATAAAATGAGGGATAAAAAGAACATTTAAAGGATGATTTCGAATTTATGGTGATTTAGATTCTAATTTATTATATCTGAACTACTGATTGGGTATGATATTGTTTGTGTTTGAATGTATATATATTCTATAATTTTGAGCAGAATATATATATATTCTTGTTAGAATTGTATTAATTTTGAGTAGAATATATATATATATATATATATATATAGAGGGGGGGGGGATAGAATGTATATTTATACTTGGATAGTGTGTGTGTGTGTGTGTGTGTCCAGATTTGAAATGTAATATATATTGGATAGAATATATCATTGAAATCCAAAATAGTTTGCAATCTATTATGTTGTGGTGAAGTTAAGTAGAATCTTTAAAAAGATTTGAAATCACAAATTAGAATTAATTAACCTATTCTTAAACCAAGAATTCATTCCAAGACCATTCTTGATTTTTGGGCTACTCGGTCAATTCCCAACACCAACAATGGATAACTAGAAAATACCAATATCAGAAGATGTCCTATTCTTGGCTCAAATAAAGAATAAATGAAATCACATAGATGAGGTTTTATATTAAATAAATAAATAATTTTTTTAGTATATGATGATTGACCAAAGAATCTCTTATCGTAAACCTTGTGTGCATAAATAATAGGTGCTGGAGAAGGAAACCCCTATGTGAATATACCTTATCATGGATTCATGGTGTATGGGATGGGCTACCCTAAGGTAAGCCTCTTAGGCAAGTGATATGTTATTTCTTGCACTGATACATATTTCTCATTTGTTAAGTTTTAAAAAATCAAAATATATAGAATGAAATAAAAACCTTCAAGAGATAAAAATCTCAATCCAAATGGAAAAAAAACATTAAAAATACAAGAAAATATCTTAATTGTGATAAATTTTTCAAAAAATAAGATGAATTTTAAAGAGAAAGGCTTTTAAAATTAATTATAATGAAAATTGTGCCTCAAAGAGTGAAACTTTGGCATTATTAGAAGGAGATAAACAACTCTCAATATTGACCCTTAGTTAATATTATTTCAATCAAGTGTGCTGAGTGAAGTTGAACAAAAGAGACAAAAATTTCCTTAGTTATTTTGAATAATTTATATGAAAGAGATTACCAAAATTTCACAAATATTAAGTAAACATTTTTCTTCTTGTGAGTTAGAGACAAAAATATTGGGTAGATAGTAGAGCCCAACTTAGACTCACTTTGATCAAATGTGTTTGAAGTTGAACAAAAGACCAACATATAATATAATGGTTAAGATCATCAATTTTTTTTTAATGTACTCAAAAGTGGCTATGCAGATTTTTTGATTAAAGCTATTAGCTATATTGACATATTCTCATATTCAAAATTAAACAATGATTTCAATTATAAGAAGCTATTCACACATAGTGTACAACCTAATGTATAACATTATATTAGAAACACAACATAAGAACATATCCACACATAGTATATATAATTTAAGAATAATATAAAAGAACACCAGCTCAATTTTTGAAGAAATAAAGCTTTCACTTTCATCTAATATTTGTGAAGTGATATATATGTGTTGATAGTCATGAGATAGTTCATTTAAACCATAGGGTTCCTAGTGGCTATTTTCAAACTATTCTAACCATTCTTAACAGACTCTAATATAAGCCAAATTCGTGTGATTACAAAACCAAAACTTTTGAATCTAGATGTGAACAATAGAATAAGCTTTTTCATCATTTTGTGTCATATTTATTTCTATTAAGCATATAGTGATATTAATTTGGTAGAAGATGAATTCTAAGATTTCAAACTTTTATAAATCTTTTTTATTATTTCTTGTTTTAACACATGAATTTCCTTAATTCAGCATAATGTAGAGATATTTTTAGGATGAAGAATGCCAAATTTTCATATTACTTTTCCTCAAAATAATTAGTTGGAGTCTAGTTTCAAAAAAAAATTTGCAATTTCAACTTGCGTTTTGTTTATAGATTTTTTTTAGTTTATTTTTTGCTTATGTTATTATGGATATGAGCACCCTATATGTGGTTACTCTAATCCATTTTTTCAATTATGAAGGGACACACTGGTAGAAAAGATACATGGGTTCAATTGATATAATATGTATTATTCTTAGCATTAATTTTATCATGGTATTTGGGCTAAAACCCTCTGAGCACAAACCCTATGATTTCTAGATAGCAAAATTATTTGCACTATAATAGCATAGTGTGGAAGTCTGATGTGTGTAATATTAGTGTGTGTGCATGTTTGGGTGTAGTTAGGGTGTTGGGTGTGTGTTGTGATGGGTACAATAATGGTTACTATGAGTATCTTATTACAACTTTGTAATATCACCTAATATTATTAGTTTGGTAGTATCATAAAAGCTCATTGGTTAGAGTATTTCAATATAATAAAGCTATAAGTTCATAGGTCATTTCAAATAGTAAATAGGATTTTCGTCTTTATATTAATCTCATAGTGATTTGTATTGATATTTCGATTGTTCAATGGTGAGACAACTCAATTCTAGTAAAAAAGATATTTGGATTATAAAATTAATCTTAGATCCATGGATTTATTCATTTAATTTATATGAAAAATGTTCTACCTAGTTTGAATTATATTATATTTGGACATATATTGAAGATTGAGTTATTATATATTTACTCCTTACACTAATGGCATACAAGGTGATTATTACTATTGAGCTCATCCTAATGATAGTCTCCTCATAGTTGTCAACATAGTACATCACTACTAAAATAATAAATCATTTCTATTTAAGAGTCATTCATAATCTCATAGCTTTTAGGTAGCTCATCAATTACTCGTGATGGTTACTTCATAAATATACTCTTATTCTCTAGCTTTAGATGTCATAAAGACCAATAATTGATATGGTTTGTAAGCACTATTGATTATACTCACATAATTAATGTATACTTCCCTCTAGTTTCATCAATGAGACCCTTACAAGTGAAAGTAACTTATAAGGGTTGTCAGAACCTTTTGAGTCACAACACTCATGTATGTCCTAAGGATTACCACTTGCAATCCTCCTCAGTGATGATGTGACTTACACACTTAAGGTAAAATCCTCAAGAAAATAATATGTATAACATCCATCCTAATCGAGAATCAATTCTTCTAATATATGTATAATGGATTGACATATAAATATATTCATATTTTTAGCTTCAAATCATCATACTCATAATAATTAACATACCAAAATTTTGGATTTTAATATATAGGTTTATCTCACGAATCATATTCGAAAAAGATGACACTTCCTTCTTATCATATGGGTGAGTGAAGCTCATGGTTTACCTATCACCATCTACCATGTTAATCTCAAATAATTCAAGTTCTAATTGTCTTATCCATTAATTGAAGTTCTAATTGACATATCCTACTAATTGTCAAAACTCTAATTCAAGTTCTATTTAATCACAATTCCCATCCATTAATATCTTTAGCACAATATAAATTTAAACATATCCATTAATGTAAAATCATTGTCACATTACATATATCATGTTACACAAACCCTAAATTACATGTTATTTTGATTGAATGTTTTGAATCTACCCTAGAGAGAGGAGGGTTTGAGAGTCATGTCTCCCAACTCTATGGATTAGCAATAAGTATTGTATTTCTTGCTTTCTTTTAGAGTCTCAAGAGAGCAAATAATTTGCTCTAAAGGTTTGGTTGCTACATTGTGACATTACTCGTTGCATGGAGGAAGAAGAAAAATAGAAAGATTTTTTAAAATTTTTTCACTCTTCCTCATTTATAATCGAGCAATTCTACATTACTTTGTGAGAAGTTATGACTTCAAAATAGAACCACTACTTTGGCCTTCATCTCTTTAGCTTGAGGATGTTATTCTAAAAAATAATCATGACTCTAGAATATATCTCAATCTTTATGTAACACAAAGTTACAGCAATGGTTAATGACCATGATTTGAGACTAATATCTTTGTAACACAAGGTCATGGCATAAAAAATTGGTCATAGCTTTATGTATGTGTGTTTCTTGATCTTTATACAATGCCACATTACTAGGAATGGCCATGGAATTATGAATAGTTTCTCATATCATAACATGGTTGTGGCATTGAGAAATTATTGTGATATTAGATTGGTCTTTATTGATTACATATGGCCAAAATGATAGAAAATATCTTTAATATTCGAATTGATCTCTCTTGATCATCATATAGTTGTGGCACTGAGAAATGGTTGTGAAACTAAAAAATGGCCATGACACTGTGAATGTCTTCCATGTATATCTTATGGCCACTACATTGGAAAATGACTATGGCATAAAAATTGATCTTTCATATATCTTAAGTATTTATAGTATTATGAGTGGTCATGACACTTGCCTTTACTACTCTCAAATATCATAGCACAATAGTACTATAAATAAGCATGGATACAGATAATTAGTCCAAAATATAAATGTCATGACTTTCCCATCTTTTGAGGACAAAAGTCACATCCTTGGGGATTGGCTATGCTCGAGTAATAACTAATAACCTCTATAGTATTTTGTGTTCCAAAAGTTATAGGACGGAAAAATTTCTATAGTTTTAGTCTAAGTAGTTTTGGTTGTATAACTTTTAATATCTCAAAAGTCAACTTTGTAAAAAAGTCACTATTCTAACTCGAGACTTTAGACCAATATTAAATATAAGTCATGGTGCTAGGATGTGATCATGACTTTAGTACCAGTGAGATACTCAGTTGCTATGATGTAAATTTAATATCATAGTCATTTAAATATTATGAGATAAATATTGTTATGACTTCATGATAATATTGCATCCATAAAAAATATGTTGCTAGTGTAAGGATTCTAGTAATTAATTAGTAGGGTCATGGCATACAAAGATTATCACGACAAATTAGGTAGAGTTTTAGCCAACAATTAATTAAAAAACAATGTGACTCCATACTCTGCCACTCAATCAAACACTTTCAAAAACCTATTAATTTTATAATGATTCATCAAAATCTACCAAAACTTCAAAATAATGAAATTAATTGATCATTATTCCATTTTCATGTGTACACATTAATACAAATCACTAAAATACATAAGAATTTTTGATAGTTTAAATATTAAAGAAACTCATAAATTGAAACGGTTGCTCATCCACGAGCAATAACTTTCCTCTCCAAAAATAATTTTTCAACTTCAAAAAGAAAAATAAATTGTTTATCTATGACAATGTATGAGTGTTGTCGGATTTTAAAATAGTTGAGCAACTTCAAGTGGACATGTTAATAGTCATGGTAGAGTTTGAGTTTTGTGACTATACCTAGGTCATTAGGTATGTATAGTCATTGTAGGGTTGGAGTTTTGTGACTATACTTATGGGTCATTATGTGTGTATAGTCATATATGTGGTGGATATAGGTGTTTATTATATCACACATGTAGAAAAAAGAAATTTAGGTTGCTTCCCAAGAAATGTTGCATTTAACATCAATATCTAGACCATCAAACCTCCTTTCCACCATCATAAATCTCTGCAATATATGCTAGCTTCTTAGCATACTATTTTACTACCTTCTTATTTATTTATTCCTTCGATCATACTTTAGCTATACTTATTTATTGGGTCTTTTATTCATTAGATGTCATATCTTTAATGAATTTCATGGCTTATTTTTCTATGCTAGTTTGTCACTTTTCATTATGGATTGTGAAATTCGTGGAACTTAGTACCATTATGGTTTTTTTTCAACATTCATTATATTTTTCTTCTTGAATCCCCAAATTTGTAGCGTTGAGGATAACCATTGATTTTTTTTTATTTTGAGCTTTTCCTTGCCATTTTCATTCAAGAACTCCAAAATCATAGTGATGTGCATAGCCATGACTTTGTCATTAATCTTTCTGTTTACCCTTTTAATTTTGTAATTCCTAAGTTATTACATTGTGCATATCACAACCTTATATTTATGCTTATTATCAACTATTTCACTTTGTAGCACCGAAGTAAGGGTATTATGCATAGTCATGGCTTTGTATTCAAGTTTTCTTTAGTCATTTTCATTATGTAATACCAAAGTCACTATTCTATATATTGTCATGGCTTTGTCTTTAAGTTTTCCTTAGTCATTTTCAATATGTACCTCCAAAGTCATGGTTTTGTGCATTGCCACAACATTATCTTCAATTGGATCCTCAATTTTAGTCTCACCCATGTAATGTTTTTTTTTCCATTTAGTTTAAATTTTTTACCATTTTTTTGACTTCATCATGAGTACCCCATAAGTGTCATGAATATTAGTTCAAATGGACGATCCCATTGAGATTTCAACTCCCTAAGAATGACTTCAACCAAGAATCTTAAGCCAATACTTTTTCTCTGATTTTGAACTCTCTCCTTTGAAAATTTTTTGCATGTTATTATTTTGTTTTGTCTTTATATATGTGAGTTATTATTAACTGCTTCATTTCTCAACTCTTCTAATTCACTCATTTGTAGAACCATTTTTTTTACTTTGTATCCTTTAAATCATAATTTAATCTTTTGATATTCCACCATGATTTATGTTCAAGTTCAATAGAAAAATGACAAGTCTTTCCAAAGATGAGTCAAAAATGAGAAATTTTCAATGGTGTCTTAAAAGTAGTTCTATGTGTTCATAGTGTCTCCTTCAAATGTTGAGACCAATCTTTCTTTGATGGATTGATCGTCTTCTCCAAAATTTTTGTATCTTCATATTCAAAAATTTTGCTTATCTATTTGTTTGCTAATGATATGTAGGCCTTTTTTATGTTTAATTTCATATTTTTCCAAATATACTCTAAATATTATTTTATAGAAATGGCTTCCCGCATTACCTATGATACATTGTGGTGTTATGAATTGAGTGAAGATATTTTTATGTTACAACTCCAAAACCATCTTCATATTGTTTTTCTACTCTTCTACCACTTCCACCTATTTTAATATATAATCAGTTGTCAATATGATATATTCTTTAAAATAATATACCAAAAAAGGACTCATAAAGTTTAATTCCCATTAGAGGTGTAAAATAGGATGGGTCGGGCCAGCTTGACCACTTTTAGGCCGCCCAACCTGGCTACCAGGCACGACACGGTACAGTGACAGTGTCGTGCCTGGCCCGGCATGGTTCAATGAAGGTCATGCCCAGCATGGACCCGTAGCCCAAAATCCACCGGGTTCAACCTGGTTCGAGTCAGGCCGTAACCCTAATTTTTTAAAAATTAGGGTTTTGGCGGTGCGCCTCCGTCGCTCTTTCGGGGCTTGACGAGCCTTGCTCATCGGCATTGGCTCATCGTGGCCATGCTCGATGCGTGGCCATGCGTGCCATGCCCACATGCCAAGCATTCCTGTCATGCCTGGCACAGCATGCAGGCCTAAATCCCTCGGCCCATCATGACATGACTGGTGCCGAGGACAGGCCCGACACAGGCACGTGCACTAATCATTCTTGTGTCGTGCCAGGCCAAGCACAGTCAAATCGTGCCGTGACGGGCCAACCACGGTCGAATCGTGTGGGGCCAAGCATGGCCAAACCATGATATGCTTCATGCCATGTCGGGCCAGCCCGGCACGTTTGACACCACTAATTCCCATACATAAAAATTTTTCATTTCTAAAATACCATTCAATGGAATTTCATGTCTTCTTGATATTTGCTTCCATCATTGGTATTTATTACACCATCATATCATGATTTTGTAATTATAAAAATATTGTTGGCTAAAAAAAACTCGATTGTGATATTTTTTTTTTGAGTAGTTTTGTTTCTCTCTAAATGCCCTCCTTATGAAAATGAATGGTAATTAAGTGTAATCACTTATTAGTTATTACTCTTTTTTTAGGATATATCTACTTATAATCTGATTATAACATCTTTTAAATAATAATGGATCATCTCAAAGCTAATATTTCACATCATGATCAAATTTTTTTTATGTGACATAAAAATATAAGGGTAAGATATCATATGCTTAATAGTTAGCACAATCAACATTCTACAAAAGTCAATTCTCTAATATCAAAACTTGCTCATCCAAGAAGTTTTCCATAATTTCAATTTCTTTAATGTTTTCATCTCCAAGTTCCAACCATGATAAATGGTTGGCTATCATATTATCACTCTCATTATCTCTAATTTCCATATTAAATTCTTGGAGAAGTAGTATCCACCGTATAAATCTCAACCCAACCTTGTTTTTTCTAATCAAGTGTCATATCGCTGCATGATCTATATAGATAACAACCTTTGCCCCAAGGATGTACAATTTGAATTTATCACCGGAGAAAACCATGGCTAACATTTTCTTATCCATATTTGTATAATTCACTATACAAATTGTGTCCCACTTTTATAACAATATAACTTCTAAAGCATATATACTTGTATCACACATAATGAAAAACAGTTCAATTCATTATAACACAATCCATGTTAGATTTTCAATCAATTTTTATTTTCAACTCTTCAAAGGCAACTATGCATTCTTGATCAAAATTAAATATCATATTTTTTTCTAATAATTTATACAATGGGGTAGTCATTTTAAAAGTATTGGTATGAAACACTGGTAAAATCACATTTGTATAAAAAAACTTTTCACCCATTTTATTGTATCAAGGGTGTATGAGGTTTTGATAATGGAATATTTTGCATCATTGACTTCCAATTCTCTTGTTGAAATTGAATGTTCCAATATTATCCCCTTTTGAGCTATGAAGTAATATTTTTCTTAGTTTAATATGAAATGCCATTTTTTATATCTATTCAACACAACTTCTAAATTATACAAATAATCTTCATAAGAATCTCCATAAATTGATAAATCATCTATGCATCACTAAATTGTGTTTGGTGCCTTATAAAGTCCAAATAGTATTCTTCTATAAGAAAATATCTTATACAGGCAAGCAAACCTTTTTTTTCTTAATCTACAAGATCAAAAGAAATAATGAGAAAATAACTTACACAATATTTGATCTATGAAAGGGAGTGGATATCAATATTTTATTGTTCCTTTGTTAAATTTTCAATAATCAATGAATAGTCACCATCCAGTTGTTATGCACATAAAAATCTCTTAGCCCTTTACTATTTTCACAACAAACAATCCATTTTTCTTTGGCACAAGATGTATGGGGCTCAGTCATGGGCTATCGAATATTGCATAGATTATGCCTACATTTAACCATTTCACAATTTTTTTTACAATGTCTTTCATAATTAGATTTAACCATCATCGGAGTTCAATGGTCAGATACACATCTTTTTCTATAAGGATCTTATGCATGTATTTTGATTGACTAATCTTTTTGATATCATCGAATGATCATGCAATAGCAGCTTCATTATTTTTTTTATGAGATTAACTACTTATGTTCCCATATCATCCATTTGCAATGCTGGAATAATAATTTGTTTTGTCTTGTTCTTCCTCATTAAAGCATAATAAAAATGATTGGGTAACATCTTCAAAATTAGCATATTTGGTTTTTCATATTATATCTATAATTTTCCTCCCAAAGTCACGACTCCACTGAAAGTCATGGCACTATTTGTTATAGTGTCTTTGTTGAACATCAATATATTCATGTTTTCTACTACTTTCATTCCTTCCTTCTTTAGATCTCCACATCTCATCTTCACTACCATTAAGGTTTTTTTTAGATATTTCTCTTGATCCTTATTCACTAATTCTTCTCAGATGAACATCATTCACATTGTTCTTTTCTTTTAACTCCTTAAACATTTTTCTAAGGTTTTCCTCGAATGATTAGTCATGCATCATCTTTTAATTGATTTTTTTTTTGAGTTTTGAAATTTCATCTCAGTCCCAAAACTTCAGCTCATAAAAGGTGGTAGAAAAAGAAACAAGCAAAATGATACAAGCAAAACAACAAAGTAAAACTATTCACTTTTCAAACAAGTTAATAAGACTTAGCATTTAGACTTAGAAAGATTTATCAAACTCAATATTATCTAAACTATAAAAAAGAAATTATCCTTTTTACAAGGATAATTATATCAACTTACTTTAAATAACCAAACTAAAAAATCCTTGGAAATGATACCAAAAACTTGTTGCGAGTGTGTTATGCTACATAATTTTATTGGTTAGGTCGTTTTTCAAAAGCTCATTGATAAGAGTATATCATCAAAAGAAATCCACAAGTGCATAGGTCGGATAAGTATTAAAAAAAAACTTTTATTTAGTTGTCAATAAAATAGAGATTGTATCAATATTTTAGTTATTCAATAGTAAGACAACTCAATTCTAGTAAAATAGATATTTGGATTGTGGAATCAATTTTAAATCCATGGGTTTTTTCATTTAATTTATATGATATGTGTTTAAATTAGTTCAATTTATATTATATTTGGACACTTAATGAAGGTTGAATTTTTGGGTAATAACTCATTGTCCTAATAATATATAAGGTGGTTATCACCATTGAGCTCATCTCAATAGTGACCCCCTCATAGTTTTCCCATTAATATGTCACTTCTTAGTTAATAAATCATCTATGTTTGAGAGTCATTTGTAATCATTTATCTTTTAGGCAACTCATCAATTATCTTTGATGATTACTTCATTATACACTTTTATTCTTCAGTCTCATGTATTATAAAACCCAAAAATTGATATGGTTTGTAAGCATTTATACATAAGTGTTATACTCATATAATTAATAAAAGCTTCCTTCAAGTTTTATCAACATGAACCATATGAGTGAAAGCAACTCAAAAAAGTTATCACCACCTTATGAGTCACAACATTCATGCATGTCCCAATGATTATCTATCACCATCCTCCTTGGTGATAATGCAAATTTCACACTAAAAATGAAACCTTAAGAAGAATATTCTCTATAATGTCTATCTCAATCAACAACTAGTTCTTCTAAGATATATATAATGGATTGGTATGTAAAAGCAATCATACTTTTGGTTTCATAAGTATCATACGCATAATAATTAATATACCCAAATTTTAGGTTTTAACTTTTAAGTTTATCTTGAGTATCATAGTTGGAAGGGGTGTCACTTCCTTCCTATTTTTTGTGCGAGTCAGTCTCATGGTTTACATATCACCGTCTATAATAACAATCTCACATAAACTTACTAATAGTTGAAATCATAGTTTAAATTCTATTTAATTACCCATTTATCAATATTCATAACACAACCTAAATCAAAACACATCAATTAATATAAAATCATTATCGTATCACATAAAAAATTTATGTAAATCTTAGACCACATGTTATTTTGATAGAAATTATCAAATCTACCTTAAAATGGGTTTTGAGAGTCGTGCCTCAACTCTAAAGAAGAACATTAAGTTTTGCATCTCTTACTTACTTGTAGAACCCCAAAGAATGGAAATTCACTCCTAGTGTTTGGTAGATACACCATGGCTTTGCTTATTATTGGAAGAAAAAAAAGAATGCAAGAATTTTTCTAAAAAACTTTTCTATTCATTTTTATACTTAGGCAATTCTATATTATTTTAAGTAGGAAGTTATGCCTTTCAGAAGAAAGCTATAACTTTTAACTTCATCTCTTAAGCTTGAAATAGAAAATGTCCATGACTATGAAATGTATCCTAATATTTTGATAGCTATGGTGTAGAAAAGTGGTCATGGCTTTAGGCACCCTTCTATCTTGTTCTTCATACAAGGTCACGGTACTATGAATGAGCATGACATTGTGAAATAGTCTCTCATATTGTAATATAGCCATGACACTAGAAAATAGTCATGGCATTGGTATTGATCTTTTTTGATCATTATGTGGCTATAGTGCTGAGAAATGGCCACCATACTAAAAATGTCTCTCATGTGTATTCTATGGCCGTGACGATGTGAAATGGCCATGACACAAAAAGTGGTTTTTCTTGTGTCTCAAATGTCTATGGAATTTAGATGTGTTCATACCATCGCTAATGCACTAGATCTCATAAGAACTCCGAAGTTAAATGTGATTGATCACACTTACTACAAAGATTATTAACTAGTGTGAAAGTTTGTCATATGCATCTACCCTAGAGTTGGTAAATGGGGATTGGGGGGAGGGTGAAAAAAAAAATTTTAATGTCTATGGAATGTGAGTGATTGTGGCATTGGCTTTCACTTCTCTAATATATCATATAGTTGTGATACTTCAAAGATACTACAGTACTAGTAATTGGCCCAAACATAAAAATCATGACATTGCATTTCTTTAGGACAAGTGTCATGGCTAGGGTGAATGGTCATACTCAAGTAATGATCTCTATAATAGTTTGTATATTAAATGTCATGGTACAAAATAATTATCATGGTTTTGGCATAAGTAATTTTGGCTATATAATTTTTTATAGCTCAAAAGTTATAACTTTTTAAAAAATGTATAGCTCTAGCTTGAGTCTACTGAGTCAAATTAAAAATAAAATCATATCACTGGAATGTGGTCATGGCTTTTGGCACCCTGGGGTATTGGCTGATGCGATATAAAATTAAAATCATAACTATTTAAATTTTATGAGATAAGTATGCTTATTACTTAATGATAATATTATAGCCACAAAGAATGTGTTGCACGGTAGGAGGAATATTCTAATGAGTTGGTATGGCTATGGTATATAAAGATTATCACAACTAATCAAGTAGAGTTTCGATCAAGAATAGATGTCAAAACTATGTGAGATTCCATATTCTACCCATCAACCAAACTCCTCCAAAAGCCTATCAATTTCATAACTATTCATAAAAATTTACAAAAACTCCAAAATCATAAAATTGGCCTATAATGATCTCATTTCTATGCCTACTCATCTTTAAGATCACCAAAATATATAAAAATGTTTGATAATTTGAACATCAAATAGTATCTTAGTGCACATGCGTGTGTGGAAGCTCAGAAGCCAGAATTAATCACAATGAACACCAAGAATTAGGACGTGATTTTTTATTCAGGAGAAGATGGACCAACTGACTAAAGGACCACCAAGCAATGAGATGAAGGAGAAGTGGCCATAGGCTGATTCTCTCCTTTTGATTACTATGTGATAGTCCATCAAGTTGGTGGTGGCCTCAATTTTCTCATTTTACATGATATGCAAAATCTTATGTAAATTAGCAATATTATTATACTCATCTCGGGAGACGCATATAATGATATAGTTGTACAACTTATTGGAGGGATACTAAAGGGGATTAGAAATCCTAGGCATGTTACCATACACTTTACACAATTCACTTGACCAACTATCCACCTTTTAGAGTGTTTTCTAGCAAAGATTGATGTTTTGAAGAGAGTGAGATAGATGAAATTATTTCTTATCATAATATTCTTGTTCTCATTTCCATATGATTTTTCAGTTTCTCACAACCAAATCTTGAGTGATAGAAAGTGTCCCACTAGATCAGAGTTAAATCAATGAGTAGTTTAGTTTATAAGAGGTATACTAAAAACCATTGATAAGAAACATAATTTTGCATATACTAGTAATGGAAGTGATATTAATTGTAGCATAGACATAGGCAAGATAACTTTAGTTTAGTGCACACACTACATGAGTATATGTCAAACTAGAAATACTTGTTTGGAGTTAATTCCAAGAATGCTGAAGCATTACAAACAATTGAGCAGGATAGGCTGAATATTGGATCCATTTAGACATCCTCATTGAGTTCTCTCACTGTGACCCCTTCTAAAGTGGGATATTCATGATTCCTTCCAAGTGGAGGAATATTATATTCTTCTTGTTCTTCAAGTACTACTAACCTTATGACTCATCATTTTACTTCAAACTCTTGGAATATCGACTCATGAGTCAATAGTCATATTATAGGTAGTTATTTTTTTATTATTATCATTTTCTCCAACTCTTTGAGTATTATGATAGTTAATGATAAGTTCATAAAACTTATTTTCTCATGTTTTATTAATTCATGATTTCTTTGTTAGTCTCCTTTCCATGAATTTCATTTATAGGCAACTTCATTCTAACATTATTTTATCTTTTACTAATATTTTTCTGCAAGATCAAAAGATTTCTAAAATGTTATTTTGGGATTGATCAAATTTGATTAGATGCCTTTTCTTCTGAAGTAGATTATCCCACTATATGATTGAGTATGGTTGAGTTTTACCAATACATTCTTGATTTTTTCATCTATTGTTGGTCAAATTGAGAATATTATATCCTAATATTAGAGGTATCTATATACAATAATATGAGGAGTGTCAAATAGGAAAGCATACTAGAGCTTCCTATCATGTTGCCAATCTAGTATGAGTAAGGACTCATCCAATTTGATACACATAAGGTATTAGGACCTAGAAAAGCTGAGTTTGGGTATACTCTACTATTTTTTTTACAAAGTTTAATTAAATTTATTGATGATTGTATATGATTTATGTTGCTATCACTTTTATCACAAATTTTTTTTATTTTTTAGTCATTTAATAAAATATTGATAATGAATTTAACAAAAATATAAAAAAATAAAAGTGATAATATATTAGAGTATATATCAAATAATTTTAATAATTATTATATATATCATGAGATTGTTCATTTGACTTCATATGCTAATACACTTTCATGGAATATGATTGTAGTAAAAAATATAGGTATTTGGTTGAAACTAGTTTCCTCTTTGGAAAATGTATTTCAATTTCCAAAGTAGTTTTGAAATGATATGGTATTAACCACAAACTATCTCATCAATCAAATGCCTCTTCATCGATCTTTTTTTATTTTATATCCTTTTAGATCTTATATCCTAAAAATATATTATTTAATCTATCTCCTAGATTTTTTTTATTATTTGTTTATTCATTATCTTTTCACAAGATTGGATAATATGGTAGCTAGGGCTTTGTGATGATGTTTCTTGGTTACTCTAGTACCTAACAAGGGTACAAATATTTTATACTTGAGATACATAGAGTATTAGTGAGTACTGATATTATCTTTTTTAAGCAAGACTTATTTTTTTGAGTCTAGAAAGAGTAAGAATTAATAAGATTCTTTTAGACTCATTATTTTTTCACTCATTTGTAGTGCCAATTAGACCTCCAATTATGAAAAAAAAAGTTACTAATTAGATACATTTGAACTTGCTAGTCTACTTCATGATGATGCTCCTAAGGAATTATCTTATGTAGTGATAAGGAAAGATCAAGTTTCCTTTAAAGAGAGTGAGGTTTTATTTGAGAGGAAATCTACCTCGAGCCTAGATGACATGGTACTTCACAAGTCTACTCACATTTCAGTCCATGATGAGTTAGAGGCTAGAAAACATACCTACTCATGACTTAAAGTCTATACTAGGAGAACATGACATAAGCAACATATTAAAGTTGAGGAGAATCTTCTGAGTAGCATGATTATCATGTAGTTATCACCACTTTTTTTGATCTTCCAATCAATTTGTGAAAAACCAAAGAAATTGTACTCAACACACAATTTTGTAGGTATTATCATATTTATACTTTCTTCCTTCATTTTATTTTATTTTTTTTACTTCTTTTGATGATATTAGGAATACTCATCTTTTCTTCCTAAGGCATTGTCTCACCTAGGATAGTGTCCGAATATATTAGAAGAGATAGATCTCTTCCACTCTAATGGGATTTTTGAACTAGTATCTTAACCTTCAAGAATGTCTATTATTGGTTCAAGGTGAATGTTCACAATGAGATAGGTTCATATGAGAAGGGATAGATCACCTTAGTAAGAGATTCTTGTAAATGGATTCAATCAAAAATTTAGTATAGATTAACAAAATAATTTCTTTCTAGTATGTAATATGGTCTCCATATATATATTTTTATTTAATCACTAGTATCTCAATAATAAAGACTACACCAACTAGACATGAAGAATTTACTTTTCCATAGTGACCTTGAAGAGGAAATATGTTTGGAGCAACTACTTGAGTTTCAAGCAACGTAGTCAAACTTAGTTTGTAGATTGTGAAATATATTTATGGCCTAAAGTAGTCACTCAGAACATTATTTGCAAAATTTTCATAGACTACCACCTCATTTGACTTATAAGGTGTTGTTAGTGTATTTTTTAGATGTTCTAATGATAAAATAATCTTGCTCGTTATATATGTGTATGATATACTTATTACAAAAAATGATGAGTTTGGAATCACTCAACTCAAGGAGAACCTTGAATAATAGTTCTAAAAGAGATCCTACTCTATGAGAAAAAATATTTTATCACATAAAAGATATATATTGAATATTCTTAAAAAGGCTACTCTTTTGAGTTGTGCTATAGAAAATACTCCAATTAACTAATATACTAATTTCTTATCTTATATGACTCCTCTATCTAAATCTACAACTTATAGGAGAATCATATAAAAAATAAATTATCAAATAATCATCAAACTAAATATAACTTATGTAATCACATAGATAGTAATTTCCTAAATTCTCAATGGCATGTACACCTAGACACAACTTTTTGCATACTAGAGAATGCAAAGAAGTGTCTAGTACCCATGATGTTTTTTAGTAATCACAAGCACTTAAAGCTGGTTGGTTATTCATTGTCAAATTAGTCACAAGATTTTATCAAGAGAATATCGACTATAATTTTTTGTACTTTTCTTTGAGACAGATGATTATATCAAGATCTTATGAAAAGGTTTAATTTTATGTGATGATGGTGATTATCTATGAGATTATCTAGATTTAGTACATACTTGAGGAGAACAATTAACAAGACTTTTCTCTCACTACTTTGTATTAGGATAGTCATGAAATGATCCATATATCTTCCAAGATGAAGGTTCACAAGTAGATGAAGCACATTTAGTTGAATTGCTCTTTCTAAGGTATAAAATTCATGATGAGACTATGGTTACATATTATATTTGGATAGTTGACTAGCTAGTAGACATCTTTATAAAGATCTTGAAAGAGGCCTCAACTTATCTTTTTCTCCTCCAAGTTTATTATTCTAGATCTTTATGTACTAGCTTGAAAAGCATGAGGTATAATAGTTTCAACTTCAATTTAATTCACACTTTATTTTTTATGTTATTTTTTTTTTGTTTATTTCATTATGGATGGGAGCACATGACATTCATGATATCTAAAACTATTTTACACTTTATATAAGGGCACACACTTTTACATATGTTACTTGAGTTCGATAAACATATTATGTATTATTTTTTAGTATCAATTTTTCAAATGTAAAATAAAATCTTAAACTTTAGACACCATTATTTTGAACAAATTATTCATGATGTGCATGGTTGTGAATACAATTTCATAAATCATTTGAACAAATCATTTGAATAAAATCTTAAACTTCATAATTACTTTCATTTATAATTATATTGATTAAAATTTCACATGCATTTTCATATTATTTTGATTAGGTTTGTTCAAAATTTAACTCATTTGAGAGTTTCCTTACTATCGCTAAAAGGTGACAAGAACCAAATTTCTCCTAAAAATTATATTTTGAAATAAAGTTAAAAAATAAGTGGGGAAATTTGTAGCAATAAACGAACACAAAACAAATAAAATCCAACATGCACATATACTCATTATGTACATAAATGAGAAATAATTTCTTAAAAATTAGATAGAGAAAATTCATACTCCAAAAACAAAAATTGAGTAAATGAAATGTACAAGTGAAGCCCATATATAATGTGCTAATTAGATTGGGGCAGCCCAAATGTTAGGCGTTCCCATTCATAATAATTTAAAACATAAAATAAAAAACACATTATAAACCATAACATCCCCCCTTTAGCTAGTACGTAAATTTTTGGAACATCAAGCTTAAAGAAAAAAAAAATAAGATGATGACTCTTCAAAGATTTCATGAAAATGTATCTTGGCTAATCTTCTTTATGAACTTAGGCTATAGAAATAGTCTTATCCTAGATTTTTTACCTAAAGAAGTAGTATTTTATCTTTATGTGCTTTATCTATTTGTGAAATATTAGATTGGAAGTTATATAGCATATTATCTGATTGTCACAATTAATAGATGTGGGAATTAACTATTAAAATGTATGACTAGTTTCCCATGGGTAATCTAAAGCAGAGGAAATTGACTATGATGAGATTTTCTCACTAGTAGCAAAAGTATCATCTATCTGAGTGGTGTTTGCGTCTATAATAAGGTATGACATATAAGTTGAGCATCTGAATGTGAAGGCAATATTTTTTCATGGTAACCACAAAAATAATATGTACATGGAGTAGCAAAATAGTTTAAAGGTGAAAGACAGAAAACTTGGTGTGCAAGTTGAAGAAATTTTTGTATGGGATGAAGTAGTTACCTCAAATATGATACTATAAATTTAATTCATTTGTTTTGTAGCTAGGATTCAATAGATGCAAGACTAATCACTAGATCTGCTCTAAAAGGTTAGGTAGTAACTTTGTAATAACCTTGCATGTAAATATCATGCTATTTGGAGGAAATGGCATGGATATGATTAGTATGGTGAAAAGGTCGCATGCCAAGATGTTTGATATAACTAATCTTGGGGTAAAAAATTTTATACTTGACATGGAAATCCAAAAAGATCAAGAGAAGAAGATATTGTGTCTCAAGCATCAGAGGTAAGTGGAAGATATACTTCTATGGTACAATATGTCTCGTTACAAACTAGTAAAAATTCTTATGGTGACTGGTGTGAAGCTAATAACCAAACAATTTCCTTCTACTTAGCAATAAAAAAAAAGAAATGACCCTCATTTCATATGTCATTGTAGTTGGAAGCATCATATATGTCATGATATGTACTAGATCTTATGTTTCACATGTTATAAAAGTGTTGAGTATATTTATATCCAATCCAAGAAAGAATCATTGAAATTTCATCAAAAGAGTAGTCATATTTCTCTTTGGTACTCTTATTATGTATTATAGTTCAATGGGAATAGAAATGAGAAAATATTTTAGGTCAATTGATTTGTTGATACTAATTAGGGTACATATGTGGATATCCTAAGGTCTACAACTAGGTATATCTTAAATTAGTATGGTGCTTCTTTGAGCTATATAAGAAAAAGATATGTTGTAGTTGTTCTTTCACCCATTGAGATAGAATATATGGATCTTACTATGTGAATAAAAAAGATGTTTGGATATAAAGGCTTTGTGCAAAACTTGGATTTGAGTAGAAAGGCTTGAGGTTCAGATGAAATAGTCATCATGATTTGCATCTAACAAAGAATTTGGCCTTCTATGCAAGGACAAAGAACATTGATATCTAGTACTATTTAATTTATGAGTAAGTTGACGAGAGGCTGATTTGGTTGGAGAAAATTGATATATGATATCATAACTATTAGGATTGACTCATACTTCTTATGAAAATTGATATATGATATCCAATACACATTGATTTCCACTAAATACTTGATAAAGGTTGTGAGTATATAGAAGTTCCGATGGTGCAAAGTTGAAACTAGAATGAAGCGAAAGTATTCACCAAGTGAAAAAATATTAGGATTGACTCATACTTATGAAAATACTACATGTGTAGATGAGTCATGACTCTATTTTGTGGTATCACAATTAGACTAAAGCAAGAATATATGCTGAAGAGTCATGTCATGTTCTATGTACATTAACTACACTAAATCTAGAACATGTATTGAGGAGTTGTGCCCTATTATGTGGTATTACAAATGGACTAAAGCTAGAATAGGTGCTAAGGAGTCACACCATATTCTATGGTGCTACAACTAGACTAAAGATGAAACATGCATTGAGTTGTCATACCTTGTAGTATAGTAGCATGACTGGAGATTATGCTTTGTAGTTGAGACTTGTATTATGAAGTCGTGACTTGTATTCTAAAGTTGTTGCTCATCTTAAATAGTAATGTGTGTTATGATATCATGAATATATTTCGTGGTGTTGCAAAAATATTGTATTCACTACCTATTACATATTGTTGTAATTGGTGACTTAAGAATACAACTCACAACCTATTCTCTATGGTCGAGACTTGAATAAAGCTACAACATGTTGAGTGTAGTCATGACTTAGGACTTGGGTATTAAAGATTTTTTATTGTACAATATAAAGTCTTGTACACAAAACAATAGAAAAGAAAATGTGTGGTATAATATAAATGTTCTCTCATGAAGCATGAATAGTGTGTGGGGGGTTTTTTCTTTTTATTTCTTGTGTTTTGTTCTACTCTTTATCACTTGTAAGAGGGTGTGCTTATTATATGAGAGATTGATTTCCCCTTCTCAAAACTTTAAACCAACATCATGAGATACATGCACTGATTCTTAGTTTGTTATCAGGGGGAGGTTGCCTATGGAATCTCATATTCCTTCTTTGTATCAGAGGTAGTATTACACTTTGGTGTGTTTCTCCTTTCCAAGTTTCTAAATATTAAATATCCAAGCCAGGTATGATTTCTATGTTGATCCCAATTGAATGAGATTTAACACTTGATATAAAAGCATACCTAACATGTAATATCAAATAGATTGTTTTTGGTACCTATATTTCTAACAATTATAGATGTCATAAATGAATACCATTCATCACACGAAAAACTAACATCATAGGATTGGCATACACAATGCAGTATGAATATTCATTTATTAAAGGGGAGTTTTCAATCATGCAACTCACAATATGGTCACTCATGATAGACATTGTCACCTTTCCCATATTCTTCCTAAAGACAAGATAGTGAGAGGTAAAGTGGCCATACTTTTGATACTCAAGTTACTTTACATAATTAAAACCAATTTGGTGAGATGGAGTATAAAATCCATCTTAAGATGCGTTCTAAAAGTTTATGCATTAGTTATTTTACATATATAAGTTCACAAACAAATGCATTTGGGAACACTTAAAAATGAATGCCCTAAAATATGTTAATTCTATCCACATAAGTGTCTCTAAAAATTTCCATATATAATAACAAACATATCTACAACATATTAAGAAAGAAAACATATAATACAAGACATAAAGTTTTGATTGGAAAGATCACCATCATTAAAAATTAGCAAGGCATTTATCCATCAAGCAAATAACAACAATAAAAGTTTGAGTACAAATATATTGTTGAGTTAAACATACAAGACCTACTTGTCTTTTTAGTATGAATTGATCTTCTTCTATTCTTTTGTAAAATATCATTACAAGGTTTGACATTTTTTTTTTCTTCTGAAACTCAAGTTCCCAAAATACAATGAAACGCTTCTATCCCAACTATTGTAACTTCTAGACTTAAAACTATCAATAATTTGCTCAACTATAGTAGGAGTATTTTTCATAGGTTCATACACACTCAAGTTTGGTTTTGTACACTCAAATCTTGTCAATCCCTATAAAAAAAATTCCTATTTAAAAAAATCTCTAATCTCAAGAATAAATATGAAACATAAAATATAGTTTCTTGAAATCATAGTTATTCTTTTATTATTTCTACAAATGAGTGGGAGCTAATTATATGATAACTTAGACCATATTGTAGAAACTTGCTTGACTCACTTGATCATGTTTGACCAAACTAACACCAATTGTTTTTTACATGGTTTTACAATAAGGTTTACTCAATCATATTTAGATTGAGTAAAATAAAATTTAACCATATTTAGATTGCATCTTGCTTGAGCTCATTCATATGATACTATGTAGAAATGTTATAGATTGCTTATGAAACTCATCTTATTCAAACACATTAAAAATAGGAATACAATTTAAAATATGTGTTAGAAAAGCCAAGCCATAAAATAAATATTGAAAAACACACACAATAACTATGTTAATGTACAATGTATCCTAGTATTATATATAAAAAATAGGAAGGTTTAGGGGACTCCATAGGCTGAATGCTCTCATCACAAAAATAATAAGATGCAACAACCCTTGACCCAACCACCCTCAATCAAATTAGTATATAAATATCTAGAACACTAAGTTTCAATAAAAGAAAAGTAAGTAGAGGCATTCTCAAGGACTTCATAAATACTTCATCTAAATTATTCTATTGTGTCAATATAAGCCATTACAATGGTCACATAATAAATCTTGTCCCATAATATATGAAGTAGTCAATCTATCTCTTTCATTATTTTTTAGTGTTCTTGATCTTTGCTCTAGAAAGAAATTCTGACCACCCTCATTGGTTTGACCACTCTTCTTACAACCAAAATCACTATATTATGCTTATGGAAGAATTAAAATTTCTATTGACCATCTAGGACTTGTCTGGATGAGTTAGGCAGAGATACATGGAGAGTTATTTGATATTTTCCAATATAATAGATGGAGTAATTACTATTCAAGGTAGAGGGTTATCAAGACAACCATACACTTCTTCTATTTCATATTCATTTTCTTTTTCTTTATCTTCTTCATCCTTTTCTTAATTTTATTCTAATTCTAATTCTTCTTCTATTTTTATATCTTCTTCTTCGATTTTTCTTCTTCTCCTTAACCTTGACATTCTCCACATTCTCTTCCTTATTATTATTATTCTTCTTATTCTTTATCTTATTTTTATTCTTCATCTTCTTGTTATTCTTATTTTCATTATTATAATTCTCCTTTTTTTTCTCCTTCTCCTCCTACATCTTGTTCTCCTTTTTCTTTTAATTATTTCATTTTTTTTATTCATCTACTTCTTCAACTTTATTATCAACATTACGATCATCATCTTCTTCTTCTAATTTTTTCTATTTATTTCAGGACAAGAAAATATTCATTTATCTAGGGAATTTTAGCTAGAGATCAATCACTAGTTAAATTGTGAGAGATTAGCTAGGAAATAATAAGGGATTTATGAGTTTTCATTGAAATAAAAATTTGCAACTAATTAGTGATGGATTAGCGACGAAATATTTTTCATAAATTCTGCTTAAGAAAAGTGGGGAATTTAGCAACATATTAGCAACAGAATACTTTCATAAATTCCGCTCAAGAAAAGTGTGGAATTTAGCAATGGATTAGCGACGAAATATTTTCATAAATTCTGTTTTAAAAAAGTGGGGAATTTAGCAATGGATTAGCGATAGATTAGCGATGGAATATTTTCGTAAATTCTACTTAAGAAAAGTGGGGAATTTAGCGATGGATTAGCGACAGAATATTTTCGTAAATTCTGCTCAATAAAAGTGGAGAATTTAGCGACGGATTAGCAACGGAATATTTTCATAAATTCTGCTCAAGAAAAGCAGAGAATTTAGCAATGGATTAGCGAATGATTAGTGATGGAATAGCAATGGAATAGCGACAGAAATTTTTGTAAATTCCACTCAAGAAAAGTGGGGAATTTAGCAACAGATTATCAACGGAATATTTTCGTAAATTCTGCTTAAGAAAAGCGGGGAATTTAGCGATGGATTAGCAACAGATAAGCGATGGAATATTTTCGTAAATTCTGCTCAAGAAAAGTGGGTAATTTAGCGATGGGATAGCGACAGAATATTTTTGTAAATTCAATCAAGAAAAGTAGTGAATTTAGCAATAGATTAGCGACAAAAATTTTTGTAAATTTAACTCAAGAAAAGCGAGGAATTTAGCAACGGATTAGAGATGGAAATTTTCTAGATAATTAAATCTGGAATATAGCGGCGAATTTAGTGATGGAAATTTCCTAGATAATTAAATTCGAAATATAGCGACGGATTTAGTGATGGAACTTCCCTAGCTAATTAAATCCCAAACATAGGGTCAGATTTAGCAACGGAATTTCTCTAGACAATATTTAATTATTTTATTATTTTATTATTTTATTATTTAATTATTTAATTATTTAATTATTTAATTATTTAATTATTAAATTTATTATTAGTTTTAATATTTTATTTAATTTTATTCATTAAATATATGTTAATGGTCTATATATGAGCGATCATTGAAAGATACATTCTCCTCGTAAAATTATAAAAAAAGGATATTATAAATAAATAATTTAAAAAATATACAAATACAAAAAAAATTATATTAATAATGACTAAAATAACTATTTTTATGTTGTATTAATTTTTAAAAAAATTATAGAAAATATTTTTCTAAAATTTTTAATTAAGAAACTTAAAATTTTGTATTAAAATAACATTAAATAATTAATTCAATAAGTATTATAATTTTTTTCGATATTTTAAAAATTAAATTAACATATATTAAAATTTCTACTAATATAAATGTAAAATAATTCATTGTATAATAAAATATAAAATATTTTCAAAAATATTTGAATTGACAAATAAACTAGTAAATATTAATATTATTATAAGTAAAAAAAATTTATGATTATAGGAAACTTTAAAAAAATAATTAATACATAATTTGAAAATATTGAAATATAATAAAAATATAAATTTTTTCAATAAAGTTAAAAGAAAATAAATTAATATTAAAAAATAAATACATAGGTGTTTGCTCCTACTAAAATTCTATGGAGAATAAATAAGAATGAGGATTCTCTCTGAATAAAATAGGTACACCATTTTTATCTTAATTCTCAAGATATCTAGAACTACTAATCTCCTTTCTGAACTATTAATTCTATGGAGAATAAATGATGATTCTCCTTTCTGAAAATCCCTAATTTCAAATGATACCTTAATAGAAAAATATGGAAGCATTAAACAATCTCAAGAAAATCTAAGCAAAAGGAGAAAAAATAGAAGAACTATTTATGATACCTATAAATTTCCCATTGGGGATAAAAGGAAAGATAAAACAACTTGGACAACATTAATCTAGACACCAAAATGTAACCCCGAACATGTCATCTACCTATGGATTGCAAAATGTAAAAAGCTAAGAATAAATGATTAGTTATTTTTAACTCCAACAAATCCGAATTGTGAATTCTGTTCTAAAATAGAATTATTTTAGCATCTATTTTTTCAATGCCCATTTATAAAGGCAAATTGGGACAACTTAAAGAATTGGACATGAATGACAAAGGACATGCATTCCATTTCAATAGCCTTCAAAATTATGCATAAAAATAATAAATCCAACACGCCAAAGAACCTAATCCAAAAAGTTCTACTAGCAATAATCATATATCATATATGGAGAGAAAGGAACCGAAGATTGCAGGAATACAAATCACAAGATGTAGAGTTTATTATTAGGAAAATCAAAACATAAATTTATATTTCATTTCGCATTGAATGTAATAAACTGAAGCTTCTTTATGTTGTGCATATTTTTTTTTGATATTGTGTTTTGTTACTTATTAAAAAAATCCAAATTCCATATTTTTAATTTGCACTCTGGTAACAAAATTTTTCATCATTTCTTAGGCTGCTTTAGTAATGTCTTGGCTCTTTTTTTTTCTTTCTTTGAATTCTCTTATACTGATTTCTCCAACAATCAAGGTATTATATCAACATATATCTTTATTAAATTTACATAGAGATGAATATTTCTCTCAACCTTATCTTTAGGTAAGCTTGAGAAAATATATTGTTAGTAATTCAAAGATGAGATTCAAACTCGAAAGTTTTGGCAAATAAATTACATTCTTGAAGCTCATCTCTATCATATAAACTAATTTGTGCACTCAAAATTTATTTTTTTAATGATTTAAATATTTCTACCCCAAATCACCTTCATGTGTACTAACTACCTAAGGTCTGTTATATATATGTGTGTGTGATCAATGAAATATTTGAGTTTTGCTTGGCTATTTTATAATAGAGTTAAGAATTCACTTTTAAATTCATTCTTAGGTAAGTAAAGATAAAATATGATTTCGATCCAAGAATAAAAATCATACTCGTGAATCTACAATATGTAATGAAATCCTCAACACACCATTATCATCTCTACTATTAACTAGTGGAGGTGTTATTAGTTGCCAATCAATATCAAATTTATTTACCAAGATTAATGCATAATAAAAAATCATCTAAACCTGAAGAGTATAAATGGAACCCGTGTTACTAAAAGAAAGATGTATTTTGATCTTGATCATTTCTTAAAACACAGAAAATATTGAAATTATATGGATGGAATTTTTTGCAACTTCAAACAAATTGACAATATCGAAAATGGCTTCTAAAGCACGTCATATAAAGACATAATATATGATTAATTTAATATAGGAAATGTTTACATATAAAAAGTGTTACATATAAAATTTTTATTCCGTAGAAGTCACGATATATATGATATTTTCTGGTTCCTGGTATTGACTGTCAATATCATAGTTCTACTTCTAAAGCAAATCGTTTGATTTTTTTTTTCTTCCTTCGTAATATAATCTTAAAGGACTTAGAAAAAAAAGATGAAAAAGTAAGCAATCATTCTGGAGAAATCAAAGAAGAAAAACTGGTCTTTCTGGAATCCTTCCAATACGTAAAACAAATTCCAATTCAAGAAAACAAAAATAAACGCTAATTTGGTATTTCACTACATGGAGGTTAGTTTCCATATTTTTCTTTGGTTAGTTTTCATGATCCTCTTCCAATGGGGAATTTCACTACATGGAGGTTAGCGAATCTTCAATACATAACATTTGTTGGAACATATCAATTCAATTAAAGGTAATATCATTATCATAATCGAATTTTATTATGTCAACTCATCGCTTTCATATGTCTGAGAGATTGTATTACTATTCGAGGGGAAGAGTAGGTAAACGGTTAATATTCTACTTGATAGATATAATCATTCGAAGCTATATGCCTTGTTTGAATCTAACTTCATTCCATTAATCACGCATGTGTTATTAATCACATGTACGCAATTCTAAATGTGTAATGACATTTACATGTTCTATTTGCTGGTAAGATTTCAGGCATCATGGGGCACCAGTAGATAAATCTGGTGGACAATGCACCTACCAATAGAAGGAATCCTTTGACCCTTTCAATTAAGCTGAATGCAAATGTTAAACCCAGCAATCCAAACAAAATCCATATAAAGAAATGCGACGCAAACATGGACATCGATCTTAGAGAAGTGTACTTTTTAATTATGCACTTTCTTTCTTCTGGGCCATGTCAGAGAACTTGTGGACAACTTTGGAATGAACTTCTTGAACATCAGATGTTTCCTAGAAAATATCATGCTTGGTATTTTAGGAATGGAAAACATAGTGGGGATGAAAATGATGATGGCATATCATTCCCATTGAGTTACACCAAGGTTGTGGAGAGGTATACATGTTCTTATTTTTGATAATTATATCTAATGTGCACATGTCTGCTTCATTGGCATTTTAGAGTAATATTTGGCTATTTGTAAATTCTAATAGTATCTATGTTACAAGGAAATGAGTGCTTTTGCTGTTTGTGTGACCCCACACAATGCACCTTCACAAGGTACACCTTTGGCATGCCTTCTTGCAACCTCAGGCAAGGTGTGTTTCAACGAGACAAGTGCATCACCATGACTAAAATAGTGTTGTATAGTCTAGAAACTTTTGGATCTTTTTTGTTATTTTTTGAAAAGTTTCTCAAAGAATATTTCAGAAATTTCCGAAATATATTTTTATAAAGATATTTTTTCTATTTTATATTTATATCTTCATTAGAATTGGTCAAAACAAAATGTACATTCCAATAAAATACTTAAACTTAATTAATAAAAATCACGATCATTTCTAATAATAAACTTAGCCCATTGATAGAAATAAAAAATATTGGGCAATTGGGGCACCCTACTTATTTGGTGCTTCCACCCATAAACTATAATAATAATAAAATAATAATAATAAAATAATAATAATAGACAAACCACAATCTAATACTTAAATTGGTATATAAATATCTAAAATCGAATATTGAGAAATAGAAAAGTATGTTGAGGTCTTTTTAAGTTATTTATGAAAATATTAGTTGATTAATCTATTATAAAAACATAAGTCATATCAATGATTCTATTTCGAATATTTTTGCTGATAAAAAAATTAATTTTCATTATATATTTTATCTGCTTATGAAATATTAGATTGAAGGTTATAGGTCTTTCTGTATGACTATCATGATAGAGAGTAGTGATAGAAGTGAATAAATATCTGATCTTCTCAAAAATATGTCTATTTTAAAGTATTTCACAAGTATCTATTATGATAGTTTTGAACGCATTTTATGTATTTGAACTCAAAATAATTCTCTCTTATTTTTTTAGTTGACAAGATTACATATAAAAAATATATAAAAATTTATAATAGATCATTTTTTATATTTAGGTTTAACTCAGATCTTAATATTTGGTTAGCAATAAGTATTAGGGTTCACAAAATAAAATATGTTATGAAGAATTAAAGAAACAATCAAATATATTAACTATATAAATTATATCAAATTAGATGATAGTTAGATGATTAATTTTTTATATGCTTCATTTATATATAAGAGTCCAATAAAAAGGCTTATATCAATAAAAATTAATATATGACTTAATAGGGATATCTATTAGAACACAACTTAGAAGATCAATATTTATAAGAATATTGATTGCATACTTCCAATGTGACAATATAATATTTCTCTTAGAATATGTTATTTTTGTATAAAAAAATATTTGAGTTTTTAAAAATCTTTTATTTGAAATCACAAATGAATATATTTCTTAAGTTAAATAATTTCTAACTCATTTTTTCATAATAAGAATGTTGTCCATGTAAATATTTAATATGATAAACTTTTCATTCAAATTTTTCAATAAAAATATTAATTATCTGTGAAAACTTAGCAAATCAAGCCCTTAGTGATTATTGTAGGCCATACAAGAAAATATTTGAGTTTCTAAAGATATTTTATTTAAAATCATAATTTAATGTATTTCTTAAGTTGGAAGATTTCTAACTCATTTTCTTTCGTAAAAATTAATATTATGAACTTCTCATTTGAACTTTACAATAACAAAAGATAATTACATATGAAAAATTAGCAATCCAGACTCTTAGTGATTGTTATAGACGATACAATACTTTTTGTAACATGTGAATTGATGTTGACTATGTTGCATGAAACTTGAGTGGTTGCATCCTCACGTTTATTATGAAGTAAAATATTCTATGTCTAATTTATTTATCTTCTATCTATAAGAAATTAATAGTGATATCTATTTTTATACCAATATCATCTTGGTCATGGAGATAAAATATCTTAATAATCAATATCAAACATCTTAGTAAATTCTCTTAATAAATCTCATCTTCAAGTAATTCACATATTCATTCGATTTAGTCTTTACGATGAACATCACTTGTCATCAATAATAAATTTTTTTAAAGATCAAAGTACTAATTCTTCAATTATATTGAAGTGAAGGTTATTTTTCGCTTGCAACATGAGTACATGACATGATACCATAAAGAATGAGATATTACCTCAAAAAAATATGAGTAGCATAATATTCTTAAAAGAAATACTAAATGAGGTACAAGAAAAGAGAAGATGTAAGAACAAAAATACTTATGAAAAAGGTGTTGATTGTTGAGCATAATTCATTTGTTTTTTTCAGAGATCCATCAAATTATCAAGATTTAAAAAGTTGGCTATAAGATTATTTGACTTCATGGGGGACTCTCCTCCACTTTGAATGGGTTTTGAATATTATATTTTTCTAGTATAAACTTTAAATCTTGAGTTTTCAAGTATCTTGGTTCCTAACTAATCATGAGCTGAAATTGGAGTAGACTTGGGAGCTGCTAGATCGTCTGAACTAGAGGGGATTCTTTTTCCTAAAAATTTTTTTATTTTTCTAATTTAATCTATTTTATACTTATATATGTATATTTGTTAACTCTATATAAGTAATATAATAACAAGAACATATAAGTTTAGATAATCATTTATCGCATTTAACACAATCTATTAATTTTAAAATTATACTCATTAATGCCTCACCTCATTTATTACATTTAAATCAAAGTAAAAAATATCATTTTAAAGTAGTTATTTGGTATACTTTTATTAAATTAAAAAATTTATTTGATATTCCTTCTAAAAAGCTAATACTTGTTATAAAACTATCATGTATATTTTTTAATAATATCAATATAACAAATTAAGATTTCTTTCTTTTTAAATAATCACCAAATAAATTCTCGAATAATTTTATCATGTAACTTATCTAAAATGATAAAGTCAACATATACATATTTTTGTCCTCCATATTTTCTATAGTCTATCTAATCAAGAAAATATATTTAGTAATAGATTTATCATGCACAAAACAAAATTAATTCAATGATAGTTGTTAGAACTCACTTTTTTTTATTATCTTATAAAATTTTATTATATGACTCATCAATTTTATTTATTTATAATTTGAATAATATTGATATATGTTTTTATAAATTCTCATCAGAAAATTATCTCTATAGTTTTTTTTTTATGTTTATGATTAGAACATCAGTGTGAAATTATTTTTTATATTTTATGGATTGTTTTTATGATAGAAAAGTTGGGGCTTGCACACCTTAGAAAGAATTAGCATGCAACAATGTGTGCATAATATATATTATAGTGTGTATGTGCGAAAACATGATCATGGTATATGCATAGTGTTGGTGTCGACACGGTGTTAGTGTGCATTGGTGCAATGTACAATGTGCCCAATGATGTGGTGCATAATAGTGTGTGATGATGTGTTGCAATATGTGTGATGGTGTAGTGTAACGGTGTGTGTATTGAGTGTGAATGTGTAACAATGTGTGTTATGTGGTGTGTAGTGTGGTGCAATAGTTCATATATATTTTATCTACTATGATTAATTGAATAAGTAAAAATCTCAAATTGTCTCATTACTTGCAAACTATTTGAGTCTGCATATAATTTTTTAATCAAGAGAAGCTTAACTATTTGATAGATAATTTTCCTAGTAATGAGAGGAGATGAAGGGGGAGATGAAGGGGGCTTATGTTTTGATTGATTCTCAATTATTGATTCTCTCATATTAATCTTTTAAAACATAAGTATCATTGATTTTTATTTTTTGCACTTCTTGTAAGATGTTATGGGAGCTTGCAATATTCTTTGAGGTATTCTCAATAGAGGTGAATTTGTTGCTATTGGAGGTAACTTTTGATTTTTTTTTAAAAAAGTTAGACATGCTCCGGGTAAGCTATTCTGTTTTTCTGCACAGCCATTGTAGAATTTGTATTGTTGTTATATTCTTTTTTCACATGTAATTGAATCCCAGATTGACTCAGTGTCTATAAATACGCGATTGTTCTTTCTTCAAATCATATAGTATTTGTTATTATGTAACATAATTTTGATTTTTTACTATTTTTGGTTTAATATTCTCCATTCCATCGTTCAAAATTTGTAGCGAGCACAAGTATATTTGTGTATATATAAACAAAATGTGATAGGGGTATTGATGTTTGTCTCAGATTTTTATGTAATGCTATGTTTGACACACTAGATTGTTTTGATGGCTGTAAATGTTGATGCATGTGAAACATCCTCAAAACCATCAATTTTTATATAAAATGAATTGATTGTTATATTGGTGTCTCTATGATCATATTGATGAGTTGGGTCAACTTTTTTTTGATTTGACTTTGAGACATTACCACATTTTCTTTGAAGAAACAAGTTCAACAAAGAGAAGAGATGGATAATAGTTCATCAAAAAAATTTGAAAAGTGTTGTGGTTTGGTTAGTCAATCAATGGAGTTGGAAATATTCATATAAAAATAATTGAAGCATGCCAATTTTCAACATAGGTGATTAAAATTGGCGAACAAATTTTTTGATTGGGACTCATTTTTAGTTTATTTTTATTCATGCTACCCAATTAGCTTCATTTGCAATGTTGATGATTTTGTTTTCTACCAGTATTATCATGTATTTTATTCCAAGCAATTTTGAAGTCCATGTCTGGTACAAAGTGCAGTTTGTCTGAATTTGTTGACTGCAGAGATGAATCACAAGCCTTACCCCTAAAATTTATTGCATTAACTTTGATCCTTCTTGCTGGTTTTGTTGGTATTTTCATTCCTCTAATTGGAAAAAAATGCCAATTTTTTCAAACAGCTGGGAATCTTTTTGTTACAACAAAAGCTTTTTCTACCGGTGTGATTCTTTATACTAGCTTTGTTCACATCTCTCTGGTGGGTCACATGCATTATCTAATCCATGTTTGTCAAAGTATCCATGGACTAAGCTTCCTTTTACTAGTTTTTTTGCTATGGCTGCATCTTTGTAGACACGAGGTGAAGGTGGGATGTGTCAAATCCTCAGCTATCAAATACTGCGCAGGTTTTAGAGGTGAAGAACTTGAGCGGATCAAAGGGGAAGTTGTTTGGTGAAGAAGATGGAAGTGAAAATGGGATGCACATTGTTGGGGTTCATGCCCATGCTGCTCATCATTGACCTAAATATCTACATGAGCAGGGTGCATATTATGGATACAAGGTGAATAATGGCAGGGGCATGGGCATGATCATGGATTTGGTGATGGTGACATGGAGAGTGGTGTTCGACATGTTGTTTCACAGGTGAGTAATTTCTTGCTCGTTGATTGTCCCTGTTTCTTTTTATTTTTGAATTTCCTTGGAAATGTTTTTTAAAATAAGTATTCCTATTTTATCTAATTTAGAAATATCAACTTACTTTTATTGAAGAAAAGGCCAATCAAAAAAATCATACATAATAAAATATATTTGGGTAGATGCCACATTTGAATTACAATGCAATAATGTCGTGCTGAACTTTATCTAGAAATTAGGAATTGTGAATAGACTAGACATAGCTTACCCAAGCCTATTCTTTTTCATCACATATGTGTATAATTCAAATTGAATGTACATACTTGTTGTTGTGTTGTCATATGCATTGTGAGGAGCCCCTACTTAATGCACATGGCTTTCACTTCAACATGAGTTTTAAGAGATGTTAATATCTTGATAGTCTTATCTCTAAAAATTAGAGAGATTATGTCTAATAAGTCTCAAACTTGATATTTATTATCCTTGAACAAAAATATTTGTTATTGTGTCGAGATATGATCTTCATTATATTCATGTAATATATATTTTCATAATAATTAGTTATTTTTGTATTCTTTTTGCTCAAATATATTTAATTTTAAAATTTTTATAAGATTTAGTGAGGTTAAGCATATGTTATGTTGCATATTTAATAATTTTTGCTTTGCATGCTTTTGTATACAACCTATGATGAAAATTATTGTTCTAGGCCAAGAATAAAATATCATGTATTAACTTTTATTTTGAATTATTATAGATTTTGTTAAACTTGAATTTTTTATGTGTGTTTTAATGATGTTATTTATGAGATTTATTTCCCAATGAGATGAGACCTAATACTTAAGGATATATTGATGGTCAAAAAATAACCAATATGAAAAATATTGAATATTAATAATTTTATTTCCTAATTTTCTAGTGTCTTGTTTATATGAGTCCACTCAAAAAATTAAGTTTTATTCTTATCTTTAATTTTATTCTTTATTTTTAAAATTCAAGTGTTGTTCTTAAAGAGCATACTTCACAAGATTTCCTAAAATGTGATATATAATAAAGTAAGGTGCATTTTATTTTGCATATAATTTTATATAAAAACATGAATAGTGTTGGATTTTATTTTGGCAACAGTGGCGGTGGAGGCGGCGGCGGTGGAGGCGGTGGTGGTGGCGGGGGCGGCGACAGTGGTGGTGGCGGCGGCGATGGCGGCGGTGGTGGGGGCGACGGCGGCGATGGTGGTGGTAGCGGCGGCAACGTTGGTAGCATTGGCAGCGACAGCAGCAACAACTGCAATAAATGTGGTATATACATATGTATATATTCAGTATATACGTACACATAATACTATAGTTTTTATGTACATATACTACAGTAATATATGTATGAGTTAAATGCTAGTATATATTTACATATATACTGAGTATTATATATTTATCAAAACATTACTTTTTTTTTATTTTGAATTGATTAAGTGGTTTAAATTTCTTGCAAATATGAACCACATTATTCCCCATACAAAGCTTGTATAAGTGATTAAATTTTTCACTAGACATGATGTGCCGTGACTCGGATAGCTTTGTCGCAGTAGAAAAAATGGTGATCGGATGAGCAGAGGGAGAGAAAGCAATATCAATGAATAGATAGATTATACTTTATGCACTGTCGATAGATATATTGATGAATAAGATGTAATAAAATTGTGTTATTTTTTTGTTTTAATTATGTAAAATATTGTATTAGAATAAGTTATTAAATCATAATATTTTTTGTTAATTATAAAATATCATTTGTAGTTTCTGTTTTTATTTAATTTAATATAAAAATATTAAATTATTTAATTAAAAATTTTTAAAATAAATAAAATTTTGAAAATAGTTTTGAAATTAAAATAGCTAGGGAAAATTCCCTAGCTAATTTAGAAATTTTTCCTAACTAAATTTGCTAGCGAAAATTCCCTGGCTAATTTAGATAGGGAAAAATCCCTTGCTAAAATAGCAATGAGAAAATCCCTTACTAATTTAGAGAGCATTTTAGCTTAGGAAATCTTCCGTCGTTATTTCTATTTAGCGACGAAAAATCTCATTTTACTTTCTAATTTTGCTAAAAAAATTATTTTTTTTAGCTAGGAATTTTTCCATAGTTAAATTTTTAGCATGGACACTTTTCCTCGGTAACTTTTAGCAATGAGCACTTTAGATAGGGAATCGATTCATTGGTAATCCATTGCTATATTTTGTTTAGATACGGAAAACACCCATTTAGCTAGAGAATTGTCCCTAGCTATATGGGATTTTTCTTGTAGTTTTATTTCATACTCCTTCAGCTTCTTCTTGTTCTTCTTCCCCTCCATATGTTTTTTCCTCCTCCAGCTTATTCTTATTCTTTTAATTCATCATCTTATTTATATTATTATTATTTTGCTTCTTTTTCATCTCCTCTTCTTATTCTCTTACTTTTGTTTCTTCGTCATTTTTTTCTTCTTTTTTTTATTTTTTTATTTTTACTTCTTTTGATGTATTTCTTCTTCTTCTTCTTATTTATTATCCATCTCTTTCTCATCCTCCTCCTGCCTCACATTTTTATTCTACTAATTATTTTTATTTATATGATTTTCTTTTTATTTTTCCTCTTATTCATCTTCATCTACATTTGTTCTTGTTCTTATTTTTATTGTTATTCTAATTCTTCATATTTTTTTTATTCTTCTTTTTGATCTTACTCCCCTTCTTCTTGTTCTTATTTTTTTGATCTTCTTATGCTTCATCTTATTTTCTCTCTTCTTCTTATTTTTGATCTTCTTTTCTTTTTTGATCTTCTTCTTATTTTTGTTCTTATTGAAGAATTATGCATCATCTACATTTGATCTTCTTATTCTTATTCTAATTTTTCTCTTATTTTATTTTATTCTTCTTATTTTACATTTTTTTCTTCATCTTTTTTTTTCTTCTTCATCTTCATTCTTTTTCTTATTTATTTTATTCTTCTTCTTATTTTCTTCTTCTTCTTTTTGTATATCATCTTATTTTTTTTCTTCTTCTTATAATTCTTCATGTTGTTCATCTTGTTGTTATAATAATAATTTTTATTATTCTTGGGCTTTTTCTCAATCTACTACTCCTCTTCCTTTTCTTTTTTAATCATCAACTTCCTCTTTATTTTTTTTCTCTAGATCTTTTTCTTCTTCTTCTTATTCTTCTCCTTGTTGTTATTCCTCTTCTTATTCATCATCTCACCCTTATTTTTTTATTCCTTTTGCACTTCTTTTTCTTCTTCATCACCATCAACATCACCATGTCATTTTTCTTTTTTATTCTTCTTCTTCTTCTTGTTGTTCTTGTTCATCTTTTCTTCTTTTTTTCCTTTTTTCTTCTTCATATTTTTTTTCCTCTTTTCTTCTTTTTCTTCTACCTCTTTTTCTTAATCTTCCTTTTGTTCTTCTTTCTCTTAATCTTCCAATTCTCCTTTTTTATACTTTTTCTTTTTCAACTTTTTCTTCATTTACTTTTTCTTATTTTATTACTTATTTTCTTTCTCTTTCTCCTCCTTCTTCTTCCCTTCTATATTTTTCTTCATTTGTTTATTAATCTTCTCTACTTAGCATTTTCATATTCTTACTTTTTTTATTTTTCTTCTCCTCCTTATTTGTTTTGTCTTTTATTTATTTTTATTCTTGATCATCATCATCATCATCATCTTTTTTTTCTACTTCTTTCTTATTCTTCTTCTCATCCTCATTTTCTTTCTTCTTCCTCTTCTTCATCTTTTTCGCCTTATTTTTTTTTCTTACTTTTCTCTATATTTCTTATTCTTATTCATATTCTTATTTTTCTTCTATCCACCACATTTTATTTCTTAACCTTTTTCTTCTTCTTCTTTTCCTCTAATTTATTCTTCATCTTATTTTCCTTCTATTTTTTATCTTTATTCTTTTTCATATTCTTCTTCTACTTATTCTTCTCCAACTACATTTCATGTTCTGCCTCCTTTACCCTCTTTCTTATTTTGATTTTTTCTTCTTTTTCTTTTTCTTTTTATTATTTATCATCTTATTTTCTTTTTTTTTCTTTTACTTCATTATTATCATCATTATCTTCTTCTTCTTCTTTTTCTTTTTCTTCTCCATATTTTAATTTTTCTTTTTCTTTCTATTCTTCTTTCTATTTTTCTATTTTTTTACTTTTTTCTTCTTGTTCTTCTTCATTTTTTTTCTTCGTCTTTTTGTTATTCATATTCTTTTCCTCCTCCTCCTTTTACTTCTCCTACCTTATCTTTTTCTATTACTACATCTACTTCTTGTTGTTGTTCTCCATTTGCTTCTTCTCTCTATTTTTTTTTCTTAATCTTATTCTTCTTCATCTCCTTATTCTTATTCTTTTTCTTCATCATTATTTTCTTCTTCTACTTCTACTTCTTCAATATCTTCTACTTATTTTTCTTCATACTATTTTTCATATTACTAATTTAATTTTCTAATTCATTTTACTATGCTTCTTTTGATTTTTCTTCATTTTTTTTGTTCTTCTAATTATTCTTCTGCTTCTTCAAAATCATCATTTTGTTCTTCTTTTTTTTATTCATATTCTTCTTCTTCTTTTTATCCTTTTTATAATTTCATTCCTTCTTCTTCTACCCCTTATCCTTCTACTTCTATTTTTTACTTCAACTTTTTATCCTTATTCTCCTCATCTTCTTTATTTTTTTCTTCTTTTCCGCCTTTGACTCATGCTCTTTCTTCTTCTTTTTTCTTTAATTTTCTCTTATTTTACTTTTCTTATTCTTTCTATTTTTTTTCTTCTTTTTCCTCTTCTACTTCTTATTCTTTCTTTTTTCTTGTCGACTTGTTCTTGTTCTACTCCTCTTGTTCCTTGCCCTTATACTCTTCATCAACCTTCTTGTCCTTCTAATCCCCCTCCTACATCTTCTTCTTATTATTCTTATTATTATTATATTTTTGATTATTCTTTTTTTTCTTTTTCCTCCACTTCTTCTTCTTCTTAATTTTATACTTATTTTCTTCTTATTTTTTATTATTCTTCTTCCTTTTTTTTGTTATTCTTATTCTTTTTCTTCACCCTATTTTGCTTTTTTGTTTTCATGACATTCTACTTCTTCCAGTTGTTTTTTCTATTCTTTTTATTTTTATTCATCTTTGTTTTATTGTTTTTGTCTTTTTTTTCTTATTTTTCTTCTTTTTATTATTATTCTTTTTCTTCTACTTATTCCATTTCATCTATTTCTTCTACATGTTCTACTTTTTCTACTATTTCTTCCACACTGTATACTTCTTCTTCTGTTTCTTCCACATGTTCTACTTCTTTGTCTTATTGTTCCTCGTATTACTATTATTTTTCTTCTTTTTCTTCTTAATCTTCTTTACCTTCTTCATCTTTGCCATATTCTAAATTTAATTCTTCCTCTTCTTCACCATGAATATCAATTTTTTATTCTTCTTTTTTTATTATTAATCATCTTCTTCCTCTCATCCTACATCCATTTCTCATTCTTTATCTTTTCCTTTTTCTTATTGATATTATTCTTCATCTACTCGTCCTCCTTTTGCTTCTCATTTTTCTTTTTATTATTCCCCTTCTTCTTTAACACCTTCTTCTTTTTCTTCTCATTTTTTTTTCACAATATTTTTTTCTCAATCTTCTTTTTTATCTTTTTCTAATTCTTCTTTCTCTTCTTTTTATTATTTCTATTCTTCTTCTCCTTCGACTAATTAGTTATTTTCTTATTCTTCTTATTCTAGGTATTTGTATTCTTTTTCTTATTTTTCTTATTTTTTTTATTCATTATCATCGTATTATTCTTCTTCTTGTTGTACTTATTACTATTGTAATTCTTTTTTTTTGTTCTTCTTTTTTTCTACTTCTTTTTCTATTTTTTATGCTTCTTCTCCATCTTCTTTTCCTCCATCTTCTCCTCTTATTTCATCATATACTTACTCTTATTATTCATTTTTTTCAACGTGATTATCATCTTCTTCATATTCTCATCCTTCTTTTTCTCATTTTTTTTCTTCTACTTCTTCATGTATTTCTACATCTTAGTTTTTTTCATCTTCTTCCACTTCTTTTTCTTCTTTTGTTTTTTCTTCTTCTTTTTTTCTTTTTCTTATTTTTCTTCTTTTCTTACTTATTCTTTATCTACTTCTTCGTCTTTTCCTTATTATTATTATTCTTATTCTTATTTTCTTATTATTCATCTTCATTTTTTTCTTCCATTTCTTCTTCATTTTCTTCTTTCTCTTATTATATTTCTTCTTTTTCTCTTACTTCATCTTCTTCTAATTTTTCTTCTTTTTTTATTCTCTTCTTATTGTTATTATTTAACATCTTTATTTTATTCTTCACCTTCTTCATTTTCTTCATTTTTCTCTTCTTTTTCTTCATCATCTTTTTGTTCTTTTTCATCATTTTTTTCTTAATTCTCTTCTCCTTTTTTTATATTCTTTTTCTTTCTTCTTTTTGCTCTTCTTTTTCATCATGCCTTTTGCTTCCTCATATTTTTCTTCCTCTTTTTATTTTTCTTCATCTTCTTTTTCATTTTCTTTTTTCTCCCCTTCTTTTTTTTTTCATTTTCTTTTTTCTCCCCTTCTTTTTTTTCATTTTCTTTTTTATCCCCTTCTTTTTTTTTCATTATCTTTATTTTAATATTTATCTTTTTCTTCTTCTTATTCATATTATTCTTCTTCTATTTATTCTTATCCATCTCCTTCTCATCCTCCTCCTAATTATTTTTGTTGTTACATTTAGTTTTTTTCTTATTTTTCTTCATCTTCTTTATTTCCTTCATCTTTTTCTTAATCTTGATCATTAACATTTTTAATTTCTTGTTCTTTTTAATTTCATTTTTTTTAATTTGTTTGATGTTCATCATTATTATCCTCTTTTATTTCTTCTTTTTCATTTTCTTCTTTTTCACATTTTTATTTTTTTTTCTTCTTCTTTTTTTTCATCTTATTCTTCTTTCACCTTCTATTTCTTTTACTTATTTTTCTTATATTTCTTCACCCACACCATCTTATTTTTCTTATTTTTATTCTTCTTATTAGATCACATCTTATAATCTTTTTTTCTTATTCTTATTCTTTCTCTACTTCTTGTTATTATAATTCTTGTTCTTCCTCTTCATCATCACCATCTACTTCTTATTTTTTTTTTGTATTTATTCTAATTATTCTCGCTTATCTTTTTATTATTCTTTTTCTTCTCCTTTTTCTCTCTTTTTCTCATTTTTTTTCTTCTCTTTCTTCTCCTTTGCCTTCTACTTCTTCTTATCCTTCTTCTCCATTTGCTTCTCTAGATTCTATTCTTAATCTTTTTCTCCTTTTTATTCTCCTCTACCTTCCTTTCTTCTTCTTCTTTTTTACCCATCTCCTCTTCCTCCATCATATTGTTTTTCATGGTCTTCTACATTTTCATTTTCTTCTTCTACTACTTTTACTTCCTCTTCTTTTTTGTTATCTGTCTTCATCATCTCTTCTTATTATTCCTATTTTTTGTTTAGTTGTATTTTTCTTTTTCTACTTCTTTCTCTTTTTTCTTTGTATTTTTATCCTTTTCTTTATCTTTCTCATCCTCCTACTCCTCCATTTTCTTATTCTTTTTCTCCTACTTCTACTTATTTTTTACACCTTTTTCCTCTTCATCTTCTTATTCCTTTGTTTTTTTTCCTCTTCTTCTTCTTCTTCATTTTCTTTATTTTTTTATTATTCTTATTTGTGATCATCACCATCTTATTCTTCTTCTTCTTTGCTTTTCTTTTTCTTTTTATTCTCCTTATTTTTCTTATTATTCATATTCTTCATATTTTTCTTCTTGTTTTTCTTATTCTTTCCTCCTCCTCCTCTTTCTTCCTCCTTTTCTTGTTCTTTTTATTTTTTTTTTATTTTTTTTCTTATTCTTATTAATATTATAATTATTTTTTTCTCCTACTTCTACTACTTTTTCTTCTATTCTTCTTTTTCTTCTCTTTTTGTTCTGCTTCTTCTTTTCTCTTTCTTTTTCTAGTTCTTCTTCTCTTTCTTCTTCTCCTCATTCTTCTTATTTTGTATCATCATCATCATCATCATCTTGTTTTTCTATTTATTCTTCTTTTATGTTTTTTAATATCTTATACTTCCTTTTCTTTTTCTTCTTTTTTTCTTCTTCTTTCTCATCTTATTATTCTTTTATTCATCTTCATTTTTTATTATTTAGCTTCTTCAACTTCTTGTTCTTCTAATTTTTTTTTCTTTAAGATCATATTATTATTATTATTATTATTCTTCTTCTTTTCACTCATATTCTATTTTTTCTTTTCTCCCTCCTCTACTTATCCTTATTATTTTTCTTCTTTTTATTTTTCTTTTAATTCTTCTTCTTCTTCTTATCCATTTTCTTCTCATTTTTTTTTCTGCTCTTTATCCTTTATCTCTTTCTTACTCTTCTTTTTCTACTTCTTATTTACCTTTTTTTATCTTCTACTTTTTATTATTATTATTCTTCTCCTCCTTCTAATCTTGTTTCTCATCCGCCTCTTTCTTCTTCTACTACTCCTTATTCTTATTATTTTTTTTTGATTATTTTTCTTCTTTTTTTTCTTCTTTTTTTTTCTTCCTTTGCTTTTTGTTCTATTTTTTCTTCTCCTTCTTTATGTTCTTCTTTTATTTCTTCATGAAATTCAACTTCTTCCATATCTTTTTGTTTTTCTTTTTCTTCCTTTTTTTTTATTAAACATCATCTTGAAAATCTTCTTCTTTTTCTTTTTCGTCTGCATCCTCCTTCTCTTGTTCTTCATTTTCTTTTTTGTTTTAATTTTCTTATTATTAGTATATATATATATTTTTCTACTACTATTTTGTGTTCATCATCTTCTTCGTATTCTACTTCTACTTCTTATCTGTCTTCTTCTCGTCTTCCTACTTTTACTTTTCTTTCATCATCATTTTCTTCTTATTTTTCCTCTTCTTTAATTCATCTTTTCTTTTTTCTTCTTCATTTTCATGTTATTACCTTTATGCTCCTACACATCCTCCTTCTAATCCTTCTTCTCGAGCTTATATTTGTTCTTTTCTTTTTTATTCTTTTTATTCTTTTTATTCTTTTTATTCTTCATCTTCTTTTTTTCATTTTATTCTTGTTCTCCTTCTACTTCTTCTTGATTTTCATATTCCTTTTTCTTTTCTGCTTTTATCACTTCTTCAAGTTCTTCTACTTCTTCATCTTTTGTTTCTTCATCCTTTTCTCATTTTTTGTTCTTTTTAATCTTCTTCTTTTTTTTCTTAATCTTCATATTCTTCTATTCTTTCTTCTACCTCTTTACATCTTCTTATACCTTTTCTTCTTTTTTTTATTCTTCTTATTCTTGTTCTTCTTCTTTTTCTTCTTGTTTTTGATAATTAACTCATCAGTACAACTAACTCATCTAATTTATTAGTACTAGCCAAAAAATTGAGATATATAGAATCAAAGTAACCATCAATAAGAGTTGATGAATTTCTTAAAAGGAGTAAGAAGTGTGAGATTGCTAACTATTATATAAATGTTTTGCATCAATAAATAGTGATAGATATACCGAAGGTACAATTACAAGGGAATCATCTGTGGTAATGATAACCTATGTTTGATTAACTCTTTAAGGCTAACAAGGTGAGTAAAATTATTGCATCTTATTATAATTCATCTAAACAAACATGGATTACATTATATAAGTAGCACAACACTCATAGAGAAAACATTGTCATAATTTACATTTGAGAGAGTAAATCAATCTTAGAGTCCAAGTAGCTTTTCATAATCCAATCATATCTTATCAATTACAATTCTATCAAAAGCCAATACTAATTCTCGTGGGATTGATATTTAGACTTATATCTATTTTATTACAAATACAACTTATATACTTGTAAAATACAATTAACATAAATATAATATGTCTTACAATCTTTTTGTATTATTACTAAAATCATCAAATTTTTGGCATCATGAGCAAGATCACAATAAGTTTTTGGCACTAATATCTAAGATTGATTTTATTTTTATCGATTAACTTTAAATTGATCAATCTACTTGGGTGGATAATATTTTATATTTTTAGTTGATAAGATATCATATTTGTTTTGTGTTTGTTTGTTTATTTTTTGTTTTTTTTTTGTAGCTACAAAATTATATGAACCAAAGATCTAGGATTGAGTCAATGCCTCTATACCTAGAAATTGAAAGGACTATGAGACACTTATTAAGATAGAGAGATAAGAAAGAAACTATGAAAGAAAATAGCAGCAATGGACACAAAATAATAGGTGCCAAACAATCGTTCTAACACTTTTTCCCTACCAAACACATGGAGATTAGTGGAGGCCAATATTAATGGATAGCTATTCTAAAATCTAGATAAACCCTTTTCATGCAAATCACTTTTAATTTAAGTCAAGTCTCATAGCTATAGTGCAAAAAAATAAATATGGAGAAAGTATAAGAGAAGATCCAAATAGCCATATTATGATAATATTGAAGTTAAATGATACAGTGAAAATGAATATAGCTAGCATGATGAAATATAATTGAGATTATTTTTATTTTCTTTGTGGAACATAGAAATGAACTAGTTTTAGTGCCTATTATGTGCGTTAATAGAGAGTTGAGATGAGCTAGTTCAAGCATTTTTTTTTAACCATGTTCTTTCTATCTTAAATCACATCACAACTGAGGGTGGAAATTAGTTAGTATAGACAAGAAGAATTAAAGACTTTTTATGATACTTAGAGCCAATTTAAAGAACCACTAGGGAGGTGCCCATAACTTTGATTTGAGATTTAGTTCCAAATCTAAATATTCCACAATAGGTTAAACTATATGATGAGATGCATGGTAAATGCAACCTTGGGTGATTCCATAGTGAATAAATCACATGATAAAATATATTTTCTATTTGAGGAGTTAACCAAAAATAACTACCAAACTCCAAATGAAAGAGTAAATAATAGCCTTGCAATAGTAATAAGTGAGTAATTTTTGCTCAATTTATTACGTGGAAGAAGCATATATACTATAGAATACAGAATCAATATCAGTAAAACAATAAAGTTAACTTGATGAGGTATCAAACACAAGGAGCCTCAAGCTCCAATTCGAACTTATAGAAGTAACAGTCAAGCCATCATTTAAAGATAGTATTATTGTTATATTGATAGAGACAAAGAAATATTAGACACAACTATGAAAACTATTGAGAATCAAATTGGACAATTTATATTCAAAATGTAGGAAATGAACCTACATTTTATATTAAAAATAAGCCTGAATCATATGGACATATTTATGAAAACCATTGAGACTCAAATTGGATAACTTATAGTCAAAATGTAGGAGAAAATATAAATGTATTCCTTAGTGATACCAAGATAAACCTGAAGCAATGTATGTATATAACATTAGAAAGTAGCAAGGACATAGATGGGTAAAAAATAGAAGTAAAATGAAAAGAATAATCTAATAAAGAAGAGAATATTATCAAAAATTATGTCTCCATATATGAAGTCACCACATCCAATGTTATAATATCCAATGTTGTGATATAGATTCACTCTACTACCCATCATATCTTAGTAGATGAAGTAACTCATAATGAAGTGGAAATAAAGAAGATATACTAGTGAACTATCACAAGAGATAGAAAGATATTGTGGAGAATAAAGAATATATAGATAATCCTCACTCTTTTTATTCTCATTATTGCCTTTCCATAGCAATTCAAAAAATGAAAGATAGATGAATAGTTTGATAAGTTTCTCAATATTTTTAGAAAAATATAGATTAATATATCATTCATATAAGCTCTGTCTTAGATGTCATGCTACATAAAATTCATAAAGAATATTATTTGTAAGTAAAAGTTGGAAACTTATAGAATGATAAGTATAACCGAGAAATACAATGGAATAATTCAAAGAAAACTCTTGATGAAACTCGAAGATATAGAAAGTTTTATCATTATATGCATTATTAAGGAGCATATCTTCTGGATGGTTATACCAAATTTCAACATGATTAAGTGTGAACTTGATGACTTTGTCGATTATAAAAAGATTGAATTTAGGTAAGAATATTCCAACTTCTCTATCTTTTCAAATGACTAATAGATCTATCAATTTTTCTGAAGAGATAATTGAAGATATGCTAGTCAAAGTCAAGAAATTTACCTTTCTTATAAATTTTATCGTGATAGATATGAAATACGACTCATATGCACTGCTCGTCTTAGAAAAACCATTTTTAGTGACTAAATAGGCATTGATTAATGCCAAGAAGGGCGCATTCACTCTTTGAGTATGTAAAAAATATGTAAAAATCAACATGTATAAAATTCTATAAATTTTAAATGAAGATGATGAAAACTACTAGAGAATATATAGTCTTATTCTCATAGTTGAAAACCCAAATATTGAGTTTGAAAAGAAAGAATTTTTGAAAGGTTATTGGCTTGAAGCAATATAAGAAGTCATGAAGTTAGAAGAAGCTTTGAAGCAAAATGAAGTTGCATCACATTTGAACAAAGACACATGATAGGTTGTTATGATATTTTTAAAATTTGTGATGAAAAGAGAAAAGATGGCATGCTATAGTGATGTCACAACTCATATTGTTGAAGCCTCACCATTCATATGCATAAATAAAAGAGAAACAGACACAAATACTTCTGAAAATATAAACACAACACAATTGGAAAATTTGTACCACTATTTGATAAAGTCTATGAGGAAATAGATGAAGCTGTGATAAATATTACTAAACTACAAAAAAAATGTGACTTCTAAAAAAGTCACAACTACAACAATAAGCTAAATAAATAAATAAGTCATGATAGAAGCTAAAAAGCTCATGACATTTTTTAGCTTCTATATATGATAGAAGCTAAAGCAAAGATAACAGATAATGATATCATGATAATTAATAAAGTTACAACATCCAAATATATGCACCTAGAAATATAAAGGACTCCATATGGTTTAGTCATGATGGATCTAGGAGCTATCAAGTCACTTGCGATATGCTTTTTTAGAAGATTATTATTTCAAATCCTTGAGTAGAAAAATGAAGAATATGGTAGTTAAGAAGATAAAATAGTACACAAAAATAATATCATGGTTGCACAGAGATATCAAGGAAATGAGTCCTTCAATATGTATGTACAAGATCCCCCCTGGAAGATAGTATATGATACTAGAACATTAGAGGAGATTTAACCAAATGATCAAAGAAGTAGCGAAGGCTGAGATTTTGAAATGGCTGAAAGTTATGATTATCTATGCTATATTAGACAGCTCATGGGCGAGTCGAATCTCAAGAAGAGAGGCTTGAAAGTGGTAAAAACTTCTTGTGAATAATGAATTTCTACATGCACAACCACTAGATGACATGTATGTGTGGATTACTATAAATTAAACAAAGAAATAAGAAATATTATTATCTATTTCTATTTATATACCAAATTCTAGATAGAATTTTTGGGCATGTACTTATTATTTTTGGATGAATATATGGCACACAACTAAATACATATCACTCTAGAAGATTAGGAGAAGATAATGTTTACATGTCCATATGAGACTTTTGCTTTCTGAAATATTTCATTTGATATATCCAATGCTCCAGCCATTTTTTAAAGGTGTATTACTACCATATTTTTTGATGTTAACAAAAACATTATGGAGGTATTTTATTAATAATTTTTTCTATTTATGGAGATTCTTTTGAAGAATATTTATTCTAGTTTTAAGTATTGTTGTAACTATGTAACGAAGGAATAATTTTATTGTATAAGAAGGAATAATGTTGGGACATTAGGTATCATTGAGAGGACATGAGGTGGGAAAATCCGCGGTGATGATAATCAAAACTCTACCTTTTCCCATGAATGTAAGGGCGTGCATAGTTTCCTTGGACATGATAGATCCTATGAAAGATTCATTCATAATTTCTCAAAGACAATAAAACTATAATGCAAGAGACTAGAAAAAGAAGTTGTGTTTGAGTTTGATAACGAGTGTTTGGATGTTTTTGAAGAGCTGATGAGAAAGTTGATAGTCAAACTAATCTTAATGATACCATAATGAAGAGATCTATTTGTTTTTATGTACAATACAAGTGCATATGTAGTTGGATCTACTTTGGGGTAGAAGTATTCAACACTCAAAATATCGAGCTTTTATAGTTATTTTTATATTGTTTCATAATATGTTTGTTCTAGAATTAGGCTATAGACAATTATTTCCTAAAATTATATTTTTGATGATTATTAATGAGAAGAAATGAAATCAACTATAAATGGGATATATATGATAGACTTGGTGGAAAGTGGAATTGATGTGCAAAGAGGTAGATGAATCCGTGACATTTTCAGTGGGCTTTTTTTATATGCGTACATACTTATAAAGTAGTCATGATAATTCATTCTTGTCCACGACCCAATAAATTAGTCACAACATTCATTATATATCACAACTCTACCACATGTTTGTATTATCATTAAATATTATAACATATTTTTCATGACCATGATATTATTTTGGAGTTGTGGCCATATTTTCTCTAAGCATATTTATAGTCATAATATTATTTTCACTTCACGATAGTCAATACTAGAATGATATGTGAAGTCACGACATATTTTTAGCTCCATAACATAATTTTTACTGAACCAAAATTGAATTTATGAAGCAATTTTATGTTGCAGCATTCTTTTGATGTTACAACATCATATTCTAGTGATCAAATTCTTGAGTCACAACTTATTTTTAATGTCAATATATCATATTCATGCATATATAATGATGTCATGTCATTTTCACAATATTCCATGATATAATGATACAAAAATGATTTGAAGCATTTCTTTTCTACGACTTCAACCGACCACCAAATCATTGAATTCATTAAAATGCTATAATCAAACATTGGACCCAAGGATATAAAAGTTGGACTTAACAAATTTTAAAAAAGAATTAGAGGAGGGGAGTAATAAATAATTGTAATTTTGGAGATACAAAATTTCATCCACAAAGGCATGAACTCTACCCCAATTATGAAAACAGCCTTTAACCAAACATAATATAAAGTGAATTGAGAAGCATATATATAACCTAGATCCTAATGATGCCTTTTTTGGAAATAAAAGATTAGATGAGGTGATTCTCAAATCTTCTCACTTGAATCCCTCTCCAATATCAAGCTAGTTAGGAACCTATGAGTTTATTTATGTAATTGTAGATAATTAATATGGGTTATAGTGAATATTTGTGATTTTTCTATGCATTGAATATTGATGAATATGGGTGTTAGTTTGAACATCATTCTAGAGTTTCACCATTTAATAGAACAATGTGTGTTGGCTATGGTGTATAATGATAGGCAAGTTATGTGACACAATGCAAAGGGTGTACATTAATTGATAGAAAGTAATAGCCATTTAAACTTTCATCCTCTTGTATTGGCTCCATAGGAGAGATCACTAGATTGACATAAGTTACAATTGATGTGAATATGATACTAAATCAAAAGCACAAATGTATCTATGATCATATCATTATGTATTCTTTAAATTGACTGGCCCAAAAATTATCTAGGAGTTTTTTAGAATGTCTAGCCTAGAGTTTCAACATTTCTTAGATGTTTTATTAGTTAAGGTAGATGGTGACAAGTCATGAGATACATGCAAGGGAATATGCATTAATAGTGAGTGATAGCCTTGTGATCACATTTCCCTTGTATAGATTCTATGGTTAAATTATTAGGATGACATATTTAAGTGATGTGAATATGATAATAATGAAGCTGAAAGCACAAGTATTATTATGACCACATTATTGGATGTCATCTAGGATGATTGAGGCCTAAGAATAAAGATATGCACACTTAAAACAATCAATGATAATTGATGCATTGCTTAAGAGAGTATGAATCATGGGGTGGCTAATGGAGATGTTAGTGTGCAGCTTTGATGGATGATACCAAAGGTACACCCATAAAGGGATCATCTACATTGGTAATAACATATGGTTGGTAAATTTTGAATGCTAACAATGTAATTAGAGCTCCCACATCCTCCCATCCTTTGTATGATAAACATGTATGATAGAGTCACAATACTATAGAGAAAATATCATCATACATAAAAAATTAAACCAACTCTAGAATCTAAATATACATTAGAAACTTAGTTTTTTCTTTTCAACTGAAACATTTAGTTAATTCATTACAACTTGATCAAAATGCCAATATGAATCCTTGTGGATTGATCAAAGTTCTAATATGTTTATTTTATTACTTGTATAACTTATATATATACGAAATTCTATTAGACACACACATGCCTAATGGGCTTTTTGGTGTAGTATTGAAAAATACTAAGTTTTTGGTATCAAATTAAAATATCAATAAAGTTTTTGGTATCATAATAAAATAATAATAAGTTTTTGGTACAATTGTTAGGATTTAGTTTATTTTGATTAGGTAGATTTGAGTTGACCTAACTATTAAAAAAGAAGTTCTTTATTTTTAGTTGATTAGATATCTATTATTATCTTTTGTTTGTTTGTACTTTTTGTTGTTATTTGGTAGCTACTATTATATGGAAACAATATCTAGGATTAAGACAATATCTCTAGACCCAAAAATAGAAAGAATAAGGAGACATTTATTGAGATAAAGAGTTGCGAGAGTAATTATGAAAGACAATGATAATAATGGGAATAGCCAAAGGGGTGTCAAACAAGTTGCCCACAGCTTCTTCCCCACCAAACCCTTAGGAATTATTAAAGACCAACATTAAGGTATAGCTACTTTGGGATCTAGATACAACCTATCAAAATAATTTACTTCGAGTTAAAGCTCAGGTACCATATTCATGGCACACCAGCATCAGTATGAATGATACTTTTCAAAAGACCCAAACAACTATGTCACGATCATTTTAGAGTTGTGAGATATGATAAAGATGAATAAAATTAGCCCAAATGTAATCAAATTGAGACCCTTTTTATATTTTTGAGGGACAATGAAATGAGGTGGTTTTAATGCTTATCAAGATGGTCAATTGAGATTTGGGTTGAGTTTGTGCAAGCATTTCTAACTAAGTTCTTCCCACATAAATTTACTTCATAATTGAGGCTAGTGATCAATCAATTCAAATAAGAGGATAAATAAACTTGTATTTGAAACCAGCTCACATGCCTATCGAGGAGATGCCCAAAACATAGATTTGAGCTATGGTTTCAATTTTATACATTCTAAAATAAGTTGAATTACATGATGAGATACATACCAGATACAACCTTAGGTGGTTACATAATGAATAAGTCACTCAAGGAGGTATATTTTTTATTTGATGAGTAGACTAAAAATAACTATTAAATACCAAATAAAAGAGGAAATGGAAGATAGCAAGCTAGAATTTTAGAGTTGGATAACTTGACATGATAAAGGAAAAATGGATGCTTTTTTTAGTGATTTTTCAAAATAAAAGATAATATGTAGAAGAAATGATAACCAAACAATGACAAGATATGAGTAATGTCAATCATATCTATTAAGTGGAAAAATCCATAGTCTTGCAGAATAAAGGATAAGTTTTTAGAACCAACAACAAACTCCATGCATACCATCATCATAATGTGAGAATTATACTAATAGATTATATAGGAGCCAAAAAATCTACAATAGAATATAGGTCAATATTAAAAAAACTATGGAAGAAACTTGATGTGGTATCAAATACAATGATCGTTATGTATTAATTATGACTAGTAGAAGATAGTTGAGAAGCCATCATTTAAATATACTAGTCGTGTGTTATTGACAAAAACAAAAAGAAAAAATAATATGAAAGAGAATCAAATGGGACTCATTGAAACAAGGATAGATCACCGTGATGTGACTATGAAAACTATTGATAATGAAATTGGACAACTTGCACTCAACTTGAATTAGAAGAATATCAATAAATTTTCAAGTGATATCAAGAAAAATGCAAAGCGATGTATATCCATAACATTGAAGAGTAATAAAGAAATAAGAAGGTAGAAAATAGAAACAAAATTAAAAGGAATAAATGATATAGAAAAAAATTTGTGACAACTGATGTTGCTACATACAATATCATAACATCCAATGTCACCATACTTGAAGTTATGACATCCAATGTCACTACATAGCATGATATTATAGCCAAACTTATTCCACTTTTAGCTAATCATCATGGGATAAAATTGGAGGAGAAGAACACATAAATTATCCTAAAAAATAGAAGGATGATGTAGAGAACAAATAATATGTAGATGGTCTAGACTCTTTTGATCCAAATCTTACTTTTCTATAGTGGTTTAGAAAAACAAAGCAAGATCAAAAGTTCGTTAGATTTCTCAATATTTTTAGGAAGTTGGAAATTAATATACGCTTTGTGGAAGTTTTATCTTAGATGTCATTCTACATGAAATTCATAAAAGACATAATGAGTAGCAAAAATAAATTTAATGCATGTGAAATGGGGAGTATGATTGAAAAATGTAATGTTATAATCCAAAACAAACTTCCAAGGAACCTCAAAAATCCAAGAAATTTTATTAATGTATCCATTATTGGGAAGCATGCCTTCCGAAAGGCCCTATATAACTAGAAAGAAAGTATCAATTTGATTTTGTTATCCATAGTACAAAGTCTAAATTAACATAAGATCGCTCAAACTTTTCTTTCCCTATAGATGGCTAATAGATAAATCAAATTTTAATAAGAAATCATTGAAGATGTATTAGTCAAAGTCAGGAATTTTATCTTATCTATTAACTTGTGGTGTTGGACTTAGAAGAATACTCATATATACCATTGATTTTTAGATGCCCTTTTTGGAGGCTGAACATGGGTTGATTGATGTGAAAAAGAAAGAAATCATATTCTATGTGGATGAAGAACAAGTGAGTTCTACTTAGATAAAAGCCTATAAAATTTAGACAAATATGAGGAAAACAATGGAGAATAGATAGTCTCGTCCACACATCTAGAAATAGAATGTAGATTTCAAATTGAAAGATTTCTTAGATAGTTACTAACCTAAAGACATAAAATAAGTTATGGAGTTAAAAAGAATTTTAAGAATAAAAAGAAGTCATGACATACCTTGAAAATGACACATGCTATGATATCACAATCACAATATTTTTCAAAATTGTTATATAAGAAGGTAAGATATATATTTGGCATCAAAGTACCAAGTTTTTTAGGTATCTTTTGGTTGTTCTGATGATGTGTTTGTACTGGAAATGCTCTTTAAAAGTAAAGATTTCACTAAATTATATTTTTGATAAATTTTGATAAATAATAGTAGAATTAGTTATAATTTGATTATACATGATGGAACTGGTAGAAAATATTAGAGTTAGACCAATGGTAATGGAGGTAAATTTGGATGTGGTTTTCTATGAGTTTGGATCACAATATGACAAAAAATTGTAATTTTATTTGATTTATTTTGAACTACAAAATCAGCCCGCTAGCTCTCAAAAAGGGTGATTTTATGTGAGACTCGGGTGATACTTCAGCAATGTGATTCAGGGTGATCCATTGAAATATTTTCACTCAAATTTAAACTACGAGGTCACACTGCTCTAGGCTACAATCGAATGTTGAGCTTTAAAAAAAATCAGAATTTTAATCAGTTTCGGCGGCGGTGGATGAAGTTCTAAGCTAGAATTGGATAAAATTTTTTTTACAGTTGTGTAGGCGAGGTTATAATGATCTTAGATCTATAATTTTTTATTAAAATTCCGAAGAAATAGTGGTTCTAGCGGGTGGCAGTCAGGGGTGGCAGATCTCCAGATCAGCATCAAAATCCGGTGTCTTATTTTCAGCCCATACTGTTCTTTACCGCACCCACTGTACAGGACCGTGCTACTAGGACCTAGTGAGTGAGTTGGGCTCGGAAGTCTTATTTTCAGCACATACTTCGTCCAAGTACCCAACAACCTACCCCCCCCCCCCCCCACCCAAGCCCTCGTTTCGTTCTAAGTCGTTGCATTTGATTTTTCTGTGATATTTCTTGGTTTATTTGCATTTAATTTTTATATTTTGTGGTGTTTATAATGCTTTATTTATATTTTTATATATACATAAAATATCAAAGATATTTTCTGGTCAAATGGATAAAGATGAGGAGGGTAAAGAGTTAGATTTTGACCCTCATATCCTAAGTAGTGACATTTTTGATGTAATTGGTGAGCCCGAGACTAATATGATGAATAGACCTCCCATAAATCGTTAGGAGAGGTATGTATTTAATACCTTTAAAGGAAATAGTGTACGTAAAAGGAGAGCACATACGCGCACTATAGAATTGGCAGGGACCATATCCACTAGACAGGGTAGAAACATAGTCTTTGACTTCCTTTCTTTGAAAAACATGTTGAAACATTATCCTTTAACTGACGTTGGAGTGGTGGGTCGGATGAACACTTCTACAAAGGAGATATCGTATTAGAGGTATCAAGTGGGTCGAGTAGCTTAGACTCGGCAAGATGCATGATACAATTGAGCAATGTTTGACTTGGCATGGCACAGTCCTGAATCGTGCCTGGCCCGACATGGTACAATCCAAAATCATGCATGAGCTTATGCCGGGTCAAACACAACTTGGTTGTCTGCTTAAAGGTATGGTTCATCAGTACGATCTGAACCATGCCCAGGATCTCAGGTCAAGTTCGGGCGTGGTCCAAACCTGATCGCCTAAACACTCATTCGCTCGAGTCCCTTGAGCCGTTGGGTTTAGTCCGACCCCGAGCCCAAAAGCTAAACTTTCTGGAACCATCGAGTCGAGCTAACCTAATGATCAAATATATATATATTTAAAGGTCATGTGATTTTCAGCCATTAGATTTACCACGAATGGCTAAGGGCAACAATCCGATGGTTGTCGGGTTTCAACCCAAAAAAATTTTAAAAATTAAAAAAGTGATTTTTTTAAAAAAATTCTTTTTTCATATCTATAAATATATTATTTTCATTCTCTAAACTATATCTTATTTTTATCAAGATTTTCTCTCACTTATATTATATTTCTTTCTATCTCCTTTTAGGACTCAAGGGTAGACTATGGTGTAGAGATCGGATTCGGATATCAGATATCACACATCATCAAATAAATGAGGTTTAATACTTTATGAGTATTATTTATTAAATTTTGTTTAGTTTTTTAATTTTTATTTTTATTCATAATTTAATATAAAATAATATTTAATTTAAAAAATATAATTTATAATATAATTACTAAACTAATAAAAATTAAAAAATGACAAATAATAATTTTAATGAGGATAACAAAATTAACATTAATGTAAACATATATAATTTTAATATGGATAATGATAAATCTATAGAAAAGTCCAAGACAGCCAATTTTTTGTTTACTTCCATGGCTTTGACCTCAAACATCTAAAAAATAAAAACAATTAAAAAATTAATAGTTTAGACTCACTTTAATATTATACAAAATAAAAATATTTGGGATACTGATGAAGAATCAGCATAATGTAAATATTATAAAAAAATATTAACCTATAAGAGTACATGTGAGATTATGCACCTTAAAAGGCATGCCAAAAAATATACCAAAAAATATACCAAAAAAATATGGTACATTAGATCATAGAAAAACCCAACTCAACGATGAGATCTTTGAGGTTGGATCTAGTTCAACCTATATGTTGACCCCTTTCATATACCATAATGAGTTAGGAAGGGAATGTATGACCAAACTAATCACCACAATAGATCTTCCGATTAGATTTTCGGAGGATCAAATGGTAGTCAGTATCATGCAGACTTATTTTCAGCATGTATATCATAGGATTCCTAGATCCATGTCTAGAAATTACATACTAAAATATTAAAGTTAGAAAAAGAAATAATAATTAATGAATTTAGGAAATATAGTGGCATGATGTTCGTAATATTTGATATCTAGACTAGTCCCGATAATGTATCTTATTCATGCTTCACTACCCACTATGTAGACTCTAAATAGATACTAAGTAAAAAAATATTAGGATTTTCAAAGATTCTTCATCCTCATGATAGTCCGACCATTTATGAGTGCTTGATGAGAATCTTTAGAAAATATAATATTCAAAATAAAATATATAGTATCACATTCGATAACGCATCTAATAATAGAGTAGTCATTAAAATATATAGATAATTAAAATAAAATTTTCATATAAGATACATGTATTGGTTAAAGTCGATATCATCAAGGAACTGATCAAGGGTATATGAATTGGTTTATAGATGGGAGATATTGGTAGAGAGTAAAATACTTAGATATTCCCAAGTGTTGCCCTGCTATTGAAAAGTGAGGTACTCGATTGAGATGTACTACTTTAAGGACCCCAGACTTCGAAAACCTCATAAGAGGAGTGTGTGAGAAGTGCATAGAAAGAGCTGAGGGAGAGACATTGATAGTAGGCCTAAACCTACTATCAAAAGGGTTTGGAGGCCCAAATCTCAGATGATCGAGACTTCTGTGGGGGATGCTTTGGAGATCGTGTTTCCTAAGGCAAAGAAGACTAGGAGAAGTGCATCCAAGGTACAGAGCCAGCCTATTAAGGTCTCAAATAGGTTTCAAAGCTTGTCACCGGAGTTTGGGGAGGATACATCTCATATGGGAGTGATTAGCATGATCGAGACATATAGAGAGGTGATAATGAATCTAAGTTGAGCTATAGTGCCTTACATGCTAGTAGATTAGGTGACGAAGACACCTTTGGACAGCTTTTCAGAGGATAGTGATGATAGTTGCTCTGTGATTGTGCCATTTCAGACTATGTTAGAGAGCTATGCTCACCTTTCGGATAGAAGCCATTTGGTAGAGGGAGGTAGAGAGGATGAGAAGAGAAATAGAGGTAGTTTCAAGCTCACGACTAGCAAGTCCTCACATAGTACGAGTGGGATGTTTAGGTATGCATTGAAGGAGGAAAGGCCTGCTAGAGATACAGAGGCTGATCCTACTTGGATAGTTTGTTTAGCCTTCTTACTGCCTATGAATGTCACACCACTAAGAGCTATTTATGATGAGTTGGTTGTGGTAGATGACACGACTTATCCCACTCTGGACCATAACCAATGGGGTGGAGATTTTGTTGCCCATTCCGGGGATGGATGCACTTCCCAAGTATCATGTGGATGGCTTAGATTTGGAAGCACCAATATATGCTATCAACATCGAGGACTAGTTTATGCTAAGTAAACTCGAACCATTGAGGAAGTCATCATCATCAAATGAGTGTAGGTCAAAGAAGGAGATGATGGAAGTGGTAGAGAGGATGCTTAGGATGAGGTTATCAGAGGAGGAATATGAGTATGCAATGAGTGGAAAGTATCAAGCCTAATCATGATGATTCTTATGTGGAATATTAGAGGCTTAGCAAAGTCAAATGTCTTACGAGTTTGAAACTTATACCAAAGTCATAAGGTTGTAATTTTTGGCAATTATCTAGTATTTTCTTAATGCAGGTAGACTGGAGGAATTCAAGATCAAACTAAATTATGTTTCGGCCCAGAATAATCTGAATAACAAAATTTGGGTATTCTGGAAAGAAGAGACAAATATAGAGATTCTTCAAGATAAACTTTAGGTTGTACATATTGACATGAGAAGTGAGATGTGGAAGGATATATTTAGGGTTACTTTCATTTATGCCAAATGCAACATCTCAGAAAGAAGAGAAATATGAAATCATCTTCATAGTTTTTCACAGGAATCTTCTGTATCATGGTTGGTAGTAGGAGATTACATAGTCAACAATTGTGATGAGAAAGTGAGAGGTAGGCCTCCAAAACCAAGATCGATGGAGGACTTCAATGTGTGCATGTTAGATAGTGGACTAGTAGATGCATGATTTGAAGGATCCCAATTTACTTTGACTGCTAGAAACATATGGGCTCAGCTGGATAGAGTCCTTATCAACAACGAATGGAATGATAAATTTTATCAGTTGAGAGTAGACCATTTTGAATAGAGCTATGTCTAATCATTCTTCTCTTCTAATCAAATGGAGCACTGGTATGGTTATGATGAAGATGGTGTTCAAGTTTCAACACATGTGGGTTAAACACAAAGTCTTTCAAGACTTTGTGAAAATGAACTGAAATTATCCCACCAATGAAGTGGGTCTAAAAAACTAAGCCCATAAACTCTTCTGACTTGAGCAAGGCCTCTGATCCTGGAATAAGAATGTTTTTGGAGATATTTTCAAAAACATTAATAAGATGGAGGATCTCATTATGAAGTTGAAGAGGGAAAAGAACACGAACAAGATGGAGGAGAGTAAAAAAAAACTTAATAAGGCCATATGAGAACTGGATGATTTGCTACTGCAGGAAGAGATTTATTAAAATAGAAACCATTAGTTAAATGGCTTAAGGAGGGTGAAAAAAATATTAAGTTCTTCCATCAAATATGGATTGATGAAGAGTATCTATCTATTGATGAGGAAGAGATTCAACAATCAGATGTATAGTTCTATAGTAAGCTCTTGACCAAAACTAAGGTAGAGGTTGATAGCTTGGATTACATCCCCCATGTGATATTATCAGACAAAAGCTAGGAGCTTTATAAAGTTCCTACATTAGAAGAAGTAAGAGACATATTGTTTGTCATAAAATTGCATAGTATGTTGGGCAAAGAAGGATTCTTTTCTTTATTCTATATGTCTTGCTGTGATATAGTGAAGAGAGACATATGGGAGGGGTGTGTGAGCTTCTTTAATAGTAAAAAATTTCTGAAATCCTTTTACAACACTATGATCTTCTTATACCCCAAGTTAGAGAACTCTAAGAATTGGAAGGACTATAGACCCCTCAGTCTATGTAATGTGTCATAAAAGGTCATTTCAAAGATACTGGCTCTATTAGTCAATATGGTTCTCAATAAGTGTATATCGAAGAATCAATCAAGTTTAGTGTTGAGAAAAAATATTTTAAATAATATTCTTCTTTTGCAAAAAATGACTCACCTCATCTTAAAAGAGAATAGAAATGGGAACTTGATTATCAAGCTCAATATGAAGAAAACATATTATAGGGTTGATTGGTCATATATGAGCAATGTCTAGTCAAAGTTTGGATTCCCCGATAAGTAGAAGGGCATGATAGACCATTGTGTTTAATACAATTAGTTCTCAGTTATGATTAATGGAGAAGCCTTGGGCTTCTTCCAATCCATCTAGATATTTGACAAGGAGACCTATTATTTTTGGTCATATTCATGTCATTGGCTGAGTACCTCTCTAGAATCCTAAATGACATTTTCGATAAGTTCCCAGTATTTAGTTTAATTATGAGTAGTCAGGTGTCGTCAGTCACCTAGCATATGCTGATGACATCATTATCTTTACTAATGGGTTAAGTAGTTCCATTAGAAAGATGAAAAAGGTGCTTCGGAGGTACAAGCAATCTCAAACCAGGCCAACAACTTCAAGAAGAGTGGTTTTTACTACCAAGCAAAAATCAAATAGAAAAGGGTGGCCAAGCTTAAGTGTCATTAGAATATGCATAAGCATGCTTTTTTAATTATGTATTTGGGTTGGCTTCTATACAAAGGACATAATAAAAATAGTTTCTTTAATAATATTCTTACTAAGTTTTGAACACATATAGAAGGATAGTCAAATAAGCTTCTATCGAAGGGAGGAAAGATCGTGCTGATAAAATATGTTCTCACTTCACTTCTCCTTTACCTGATTAATGTTGTGAGACCTACTCTCACGGCGATAAATATAAAGGATAGACAAATGTTAAAATTTTTATGGGGACAGAGGAAAGGTCTGAAACATCTAAGATGATGAAAAAGGCAAACCTTTGCAAGCTGAGAGAGCGGCTTGGGTTTCAAAAATATTTGAGATATTTCTAGAGCGATGGAATTGAAACTATGGTGAGAATTCTAAATCAAATAATCTCTCCTCGATAGGTTTTTAAGGGATAGATATTATGGATTGGGATTCTCTGACACGAGGAAAAGATATATCGACACACCAACATGGAGAAGAATAAATAAAGATAGTACGATGATGATGAAATATATTACCTAGAAGCTAGGAAATAGTAATATATCATTTTGGCACAATAAGTAGTTAGAGTCAAAAAAACTAAACTTGTTTAGTTTGATGGGTCCTTCCGAAATACCCATCAAAGAGTTTTTCAAAGGGGACGATTAAGATATTGATAAGCTTAATACAATCATTCCTCCTAGTCTGGTGGAATGGATAATGAAGGTTAGGAGAGGATTGATGGACAAACTAGTTTGGTTACTTAATAGGGAGCATTTTTGTTCAAGTCAGCCTAGGACATTATGCATACTAGGGGTGACCTAATCTCAGATCATATAGGAGTTTGACATAAGCATATTCTTATAAAAATTTCTTTCTTTGATTGGTGCCCAGTGAATAAATTTATACCGATGGATGCCATATTAATGAATAATGGATTTTACTTGGCATCAAGTACAATAATTGCCTCGATGAAGAAACAAGTATTCACTTGATGCTTCACTGTGAGGACTCCTAGCATGTTTTATGGGAATATTTTCTGAGTTTGAATACTTAGAATATTATGATTAAGCAAGCTTTTAAGCTTGAAAAACCAATGAATATAAAAATGAATTATCATGGATTAGGAGATATGTCTCTCTACTGATTATGTGGGAGTAGTGGAAAGAGAGTAATAACGTCATATTTAAGAATAAAAAATTTTTGGTCGATAGAATCATCTTCATGATCGATGATTTAGTGGAAAATATTCTACTAGCGTGCATACCCAAAATTAAATAGTAAGAAAAGGCAGCTTCATGTCATTTTTGCTTATTGTTGTTATTGATCTGACGATTCTTTTAAGTACTAGTTATAGGTCAGTAGTATCTTTAGAAGACTGCATGGGACTCATAAGATGTGAGCTAGAGAATGGACAAGAAATCAAGTTATTATATCTTGCTCTGGGTTTTTGTTCTATTTTTGCTTTGTAGGTATGGGATAAGTTGATGACAACTGGACGAATGGCAGCATATAAGTGATGCAAAGGAGGATATGTGGAAAGTGGCTCGTCAGAGTTATTTGTTAACTCTTTCAATTTCTTATTTTAGTCATATTTCTCTTGTGGCACGTCTTTTATTATGATTTTACATGTATTTTGCACATAGAACCAAAGAGTGCATATGATTCATCGAGTCTACCTAAATTAGCAAACCTTATCTCTAGTTATAAAACTTTGTGTGTTTGGTAATAAAAGTGTGTTTAAAAAAAACATGACAAAAAATCCAAGTGTAGAAGAAATGACATCTTTGCAACAATAAGAAATTACCAATTTTGATATGGTTTATCAAGTGGAAGAAACCAATATTTTGTTGAATATAAGATATATTTTCAGACCCAAAAATAAATACCCCTATGCATTATAATCCTAACATGAGAACATAATGAAAATTTATCATATAAAAGACAAAGGAACACGTAGTAGAATATGAGGAAATATTAAAAAATTATGAAAGCAACTTGGGGAGATAACAAAAACAAGGAACTTGAAGTTCTAAATACATTTAATCAAAGATAGTCAAAAAATCTTTATTTAAAGATAAAAATTGTGTTTTTAACAGAGATAAAGAGGAGAAATGATATACAAGCGAACCAAATAGAATAGTTAAAAATAAGGCTTGCCCATACAAACATCACAATGAAGACTATAGAGAATAAAATTGGATAATTAGCATTCTCATTGAAGGAGAAAAATTTCAATAGATTTTTTAGCGATGCCAATGCAAATCCAAAGAGATGTATATCCATAATACTTAGAAGTTGTTGAGAAATAGAATGGCAAAAAAAAATTAAAAAATTTTAAGGAGAAGATAATATAGAAGATGAAGTTATCACTAATAATATTACAATATCCAAAGTCATAACTCCTAGCGCTATGACATCTGATGCCATGACATTAATAAAATCATGACACTTACATATTCTAGCACCCAACTCCCACCACTAGCTGGTATATATGAATAAATGGATTTGAAGAACAATATGTAGATTAACCAAGATAACATATAGATATATGATATGTAAAATAAAAATTATGAAGATTGTTAACAAATTCTTTAACCTACTATTTGTTTTCAAAAATGGTTTAAAAAGTAGAAGTTGGACAAGAAAATTGACTAATTCTCAACATCTTTAGAAAGTTAAAAGTCAAAATATAATTTGCTGAAGTTTTATTACAGATATCATATTATGTCAAATTTATGAAGGATATCATGAGTATTAAAAAGAAATTGAAGACTTATATAATTCATGAGCATTATTGATAATTCTAATATAATTATTTAAATTAAACTTTCAAGAAAGCTCAAAGATCAATATAATTTTACAATTTCATGGATTATTGAAGAGCATAACTTCCAAAAAGTATTATATGACTTGGAATAAAATATAAACTCGATGCCATCATCCATATTATGGAGACTAAATATAGGTGAGATAACTCAATCAACTCTTTTGCTATAGATGAAAAACTGATCAAACAAGTTTTTGAGTGAAATTATCAAAGATGTGCTCGTTAAAGTTGGAATTTTTTTTAGCTGAATTTATAGTAGTACACTTAGAAGAGGATTAAAATGTACTATTAATCTTGGCACGATCATTCTTGCCTATTGAACATACATTGATTGATGTGAAAAAGGTGTTCTCTCACTACTATGAAAGTACTTACATTGAAGTGTTTGCAAATATTTTCTTGCTTTTGTTTCTCTACTACCTTGAAAACCAATGAGATGAGTTCATCGAACTTTCATTCTCTAATGAAGTTATTTGTAGAAAATATTTTCTTTTTTCTTCAGATTTCTTGATACTTTTAGCATCTCTAGCATTCTCCTATTGTTTTATTGTCTGATTTATAGTATTGTCTAGACATGTCTTTATTTGATTTGGATTGAGTATAGTATATGAGATTACAAATATTATTATTGAGAAATAGGTTTTCACATATGATGTGCTAGAGAGAAGTAAGAACGTCGAGGTTTATATGTCAAATGTGCAATATGGAGTTGAGAATGTGAGTAGGCAAGAGGGTTTATATGTCACACGGGAAAAAAAATAACATTATTATGATAAAATGTCATATAAGATGAAGTGTCATGATGTGTAAAATATCATCATGGCCTTTCTATTATTTTTCTTTTCTGTTCTACAATTTTTCTCTATTTCTATCTTCTTTTTTCTGTCTCTCTCTCTCTTCTATTTTTCTCTTTGTCTTTTCTCTCTTTTCCTTTCTACATCTTCTCTCGTTTTCTCTCTTTATTTTTTTAAGAAACAAAAAATTGTACAAAACTTTAATTGCCTCCCAAGAAGCATTATCTTTACTATCATTAGCTCAACTAAGCAATATGTTCATGCTCTCTTCTTGCAGATGTTTCTTCTAGTTGTAGTGCTTCAATTTTTACCCATTAAGTTTAAATTGTCTCTCACCATGATTTTAGAGAAATAACATTGTTGGAAATCACTGAAATGACTATTTTAGGCCTTGATCATCAAGATCTTAGTTTGCTTGAAAATAATTTGAGTTTCAAGTTGAATATTAACATCCCATCTCATTCTTTGAATTCATTCCTCAAAAAGTTTTTATCGTACCATTTTTTCATTTTATTCTTATAGATTTTGAAACTTTCATATATTTATTTTTTAGTTTTTTAGCTCAATCAATTGGATTATTTTATTTTAAGGAGATTTGTGTTTTGTTGCACTAAATATAAATTATTAATAATATTTTGGGGGCACTAAACTTTTCATAATAAAAAAAAAATACTCTAAATTTTAAAATAATTGAGTTTTTGTGAGAGTCAATATGAAATTTGACTCATACCATCTGCATTGCAAACTATCAACAAACCACACAAATCACAATGTTAATATTAATTTTAGGGGCAAATCATAATACTTATATATACATACAAATATAAATGGATATAGATATATAAGCATATATATATAAATCGACAAATATATATACCAATATAAACACACACACACACACACATAATTATAGATAACTATAACTATATATATATATGTGTGTGTGTGTGTGTTTATATAATAAATACACACACACACACACATATATATATATATATAATAAATATATTTATATAGTAATGTCTAATTATATACATATATATAGATATATATAAATATATGTTTGTCAATTTATATATATATTTATATATCTATATATATTTATGTATACTTATATATGTGTTTATATTTATAATTTTATGTACGTATAAATATTTTGATTTATCCTTAAATCGACATCGGCATTGTGTCCATGTGATTGTGGTTGTGTCTTGGCAACCTGGATAACATGAGTTTCAATCCCATTCTGCCTCTTATAATAATTAAATCAAATTTTAGAATTTAATTATTTTAAAATTTAGTATACTTTTTTTTATGATGAAAAGTTTAGCACAATAAAATAAAATATAGATATTTTGTGTTAGGTACATCAAAACATAAATCACACCAAAAATTTTGTATTCACAGCGAACAATCAACTGGTCTTTAAGCCGTAATAACCGTGCTCGTCAACCTGGTATGCAGTTCCCACAAATTAAATTCGCGACAACGCAGAAGAGAACCCCGAACCCTTGCAAATTGCACTCTCTCCTCGAAATGGAAAATGAATAACTTAAACGCATGCACCTCCGCGCCCTTCAAGCACTTACCCAAAGCCTTTTCTCTTCGCTACAAGGTGCCCTGGTGGAATCATATCCTCGATCCTGGGAGTGACTTTGTCAACAAATGGAACCACATTTTCCTTGTCTCTTGTATCATTGCTCTTTTTCTAGACCCTCTGTATTTCTTCCTTCCCATCGTTGGTGGCGATGCCTGCCTGGACATTGACCTTGCCCTCGGTGTCTGGGTTACCTTTGCACGCACCATCACCGACCTTTTGTTCTTCATGCATGTTCTAATAAAGTTCAGGACCGCCTTTGTGGCGCCTAGTTCTCGGGTATTTGGTAGAGGAGAACTTGTCATGGATTCCAGAACCATAGCTTTGCGCTACTTGAAATCTGAGTTTGTAGTCGATCTTGTTGCCACACTTCCTCTCCCTCAGGTTAGTTTTATAGTTAGTTCACTTTTTAACAGTTTTTTTTTGATATCTATCTTAATCCCACCTATTTCTGTTACGCTGATTGCATGTTTATGGGTGTAGTATGTGGAGTGTAAACATTATTATGTATTTTATTTTGTATGATTCATGCTAAAGAAATAGGAAAATGAGAATGGTAAATGTTTTTATATTAAATCAGTTATATTCACGGTTCAGGGTTTTTAGAGGGGGGGGAGAAATAGAAGAAAATGTTTTTATATTTCATCAACTTCAAAACAGAAAATAAAAGCATATATATACTGGGTTGAAGCAGCTCATATAAAAAAAAAAAAAATAATACATAAAACATTTAAATCACATTATGAGATGAAAAATTTTAATATACCTTTTTAATTGGTCCACAAGTGGTCATAGGAGATTGTACACAATGCATAAGTCAATTGTTTAATTTGTGATCTGAGAGTATTTAATATCTCGATAATTTTATTCATAAAAATTAAGAGAGGTTATGTCTGAGGAGTTTCGAATCTGAAACTTATCACACTTGGACGAAAATATTTACTATTGTACAAGGTATGATCTCCAATACATATATACAATATAAAATTATTTTAGGTGATTAGGTCTTTTATTATTATTTTTTCATTTAAATATATTTAATATAAAAGTTATTATGAGATTTGGTAGTCTATGCATTTCATAAATATTTAATTTGAAAGAAAGGGAAGATATATGGGAAAATATCTAAAATTTGATTACTAGTAAACATAAATTATAACAATGTAATCATCTAGATCCTATCTTATTTGAAATGATAATAATTCTAATCTATTTTATTTGCTCATCAAATATTAGATTGATAATATTATGTTGATATGTTTGATTGTCATAAAAAAAATCTTTAGCATTTAAACTAGTAAGTCTATCTTTTCTAAAAAAGTAATTGATTTATTGAAGTTTATAAGTAACTTTTATCATACATATGTATTTTACTCATATACTCAATATGAAAATTATATTCTATCATTTACTCTTATAGGAGTCAATGTTAATTAAAAAAAATATGATATATATACAAATCTTTTTTGTGTGATCATTTGAGTTTAATTAGAAATTGAGTAGGCATATAATTTTAATTAGCTATGCCCTTAGTCCTTGAAAAAATTCACATATCTTGGAGTTCTATTTGTATATCATAGATTTTGAAAAATTTTTTATATGAATTTGCATGAGAGATACTAATATCATAACTCATAAGTTATATATATAATCTACTAATTATTATATAATTAAGTTTAATTATGATTTTTTTTTTGTATTTGAATGAGCCAAATGAAATATTGATACATGTTGACAAGTCTATACTTAGATCCAATGGTGAGTCTATTAGTACACATCTTATTAAGTTTATCTTGGATAAAGTATCTAGTGCATATCTTCTAAAGAAAAAAATTATATCTCCTTAATGCATAATAATTAGTAGTATCATCATTATATATTATTAATTATGATTATATATTGTTTTTTGTTTAAAATTTAATACACATCCAAAAAATATCTGAGATATATAAAATTTTTTGTTTAATATTTAATATGTAAGAATAATTTTAGTTGATCATCTTATGTCATAAAGTATCATCATTATATATTATTAATATTATATATTATTTTATTGAGTCGTGTTCGTAAAAATATGAAAAATCAGATACATATGTCTCAAGGTTAGAAATAGTAAATACTAAATAAATGTTTGAATTATATCGAAGGAGATTGTTTTAGGCTATAAAAAGTATTTCGCAGGCAACACACCATGCTTACGGTTCCTAAAATAGTAAAATCTAGTGACTATAACATAAATATCTCATCATTAAGATCATCATAAAAGAATATATTTGTAATGTTTAGTTGATATATAGTCCAAATATGAGAAACAAGAATAAAGGGTAACAATTTGATTGTGGACATCTTGATTACAAAGAAAAAATATTTTAATAATTCACATGTATATTTATATGTGAATTATTAAGAAGAAATACAAATTTTTTATCATATATATTTATCTACATAATACTACAAATTTTCTAAGAGATTTTATAAGAAAATTTTATGTATTATTGGGTATGATTGTATTTATTTTATCCAACATAATCTATAATAGTCTTTAATGAGAAAGTGACTTGAAAAGAATATCTAGCATTTGAGATTTTACAATTATTAAGAAGAGATAAAAAATATGTAGTACCAAAATAAAATGATAGTTAATTTATTTTGGATCTTTATCCATCCAACATAAATGTCAAGTTATTTTGAATTTTTTTTCATATGAATTGATAATTAATTTTAAGTATATTTTGTTGCTTATGAAATATTGAATTGATGGTAATGTACTAAATTATTTGGATATTACAATAAAGTGTTATTAATTTTTGAATTACTAAATAAAATTCTTCCAAGAAGTGACTGTTCTATTGAAGCTTCTTAGTAGTCTATAATTCTACATTGATTATGTATTTCAGTTTTATACTAGACTTTAAAATAATTATTTGTCTTTTATTATTTTTAGGAGATGATTGTCTTCAAGAAAATTAAAAGAATTTATGGTATATATTTTTTTTTTGATTTTTGTAATTTAACTGGAATCTGAATGAGCCTTTAATTGGTTATGCTTATAATCTCTAAATGTAATTCCATGTCATGGAGTTTTTTTACATACAAACTAATTCTAAAAATTATATCCATATAAATTTATCATAGAATATTTAGGAAATTAACAATACTAATATCGTATGTGATATCTACTCCTAATCAAGGAAGCACGGATACGTCACTGTACAGTCGTGTCCACGTGTCTGACACTTGGACACGGTACGGATATGCATCGGATACGTGTCTGATATGCCATGTGGCGTATTGTTGACCAATCCGTGTCCGATATGCCACGTGGTGTATCAGACAAACGTATTGGAGACATCCGACATGTTGTTACGAATCTAACACGTTGGTTATGAATTCAATGCGTCGAAAATCTTCTGAACAACAATATGCCACGTGGCGTATTGTTGTCTTTGCTTCGGGATTCAAAAATCCTGAAGCAGGGGGGAGCAATAACGGGAGGGAGGGAGAGTAGTAACGGGAGGGAGGGGGAGCAGTAATGGGAGGGGGGGGGCAGTAATGGGAGGGGGGGGGGCAGTAATGGGAGGGGGGGGGGGTGGGGGGTTCAAAGTAGTAAAATAGGGGGTTTTAATTTAAAACTCCCTATTTTACTTCTTTCACTTTTAAACTTATTATTTTAATTTTTTATTATTTTAATTTGTTTAATAAATATGTAAAATATAATAAATAAATATTTTTGATTTTAGTATAATTTATTTTAATTTTAAATGTATGATTTAAAATATAATTATAAATATATTTATCTAAATTACTGTTTAAGTATAATATTTATTTTTATTTTTTTATTATGTCGTATCCTAGTCGTATTCGTATTCTAGTTTTTTAGAATTTGCCGTGTCTCCGTATTCTACCGTGTCGTATCTTTGTATTCGTGTCCGTGTCCGTGCTTCTTAGCTCCTTATCACTATCAAATTTAGTTCTCATAATTTTTTTTTATTTTGTGGAATTTAATTAGCGAACCAACTTATATAGATATGTTTATATTTGGATCAAATGGTGAATCAACATATATACATCCTGACAAACTAATGTCAAATAAAATATCTAAAATTTTTCTTATGAGAAAGAATATTCGTATTCATTGAGTATGTGACACTAATGTTTATTAAATATATATCTATCTCAAATTTTTTATTTGAAATTTGGTTTTTAGATATAATTTTAAGTGAACTATACCTACCTGATCGTTTTATATAATTAAAATATCATTGATATAATTTCTAACATTACATGCCAACTTTATGATTTATGTTGAAAAAAAAATAGAAATAGTTTGACACATTTCCTAATATCAAATATGATAAAGATTGAAGAAAATTTATTATATCACATCCTAGGATACTATTTTAGGCCATAAGGGTTTTTTGCAATTTAAATAGTATACCTAGAGGTGTTAAACGGGCTAGCCCGGCAGGGCCCAGTCAGCTCGAGGCATGCAGCCATGCTTGGCCCGGCCCGGCCCGACCCGGCCCGACCTGGCCCGACCCAAGGCACAACACGATTCAGCCGTGTCTGGCCTGACACAACATGGGAATGAGTCGTGCTTATGCTCGTGCCCGTTCTAGGTTTGTTCACGGCACGACTCATGCCATGCTATGTTGAGGCCAATTAGGCCACATGCTGGGCCAGACACAGCCTGATACCAAGGCACGTAGGCACAATATCATGGTACGAGCCAAGATAAGCCTTGAGCCAAACCCACCCAGCCCGATGCCCCAACCCAAACTCGACTATGTGAGGCCCGAGCCTAATGGATATGAAAGTTATGTTGGGTTAGAACTCGACCTGTAGCTTTTTTAACTTGAGTCTGAGACTTGATTTCATATTTTTATTTTATTCCTGAAGCCGAAACTTTTGGAATGGGAATCATTTGGGTCGATTTGATGGTCGAACCGACCCAACGGTAAATAAACATATTTAATTTAAGCTGTTGAATTTTGCTTCTAATAGCTACGAGACAGAATCCGGTGGCTCTAAGGATTTTGCCTGTTTTTAAATTATTAAAATTAAAAAAAATCTAAAAAAAATATATTTTTAAACTTCTTTTAATAATCTGTAAAATTCTCTTCTTATTTTAAGATTTATGTTTTTTAAAAACATAAATCTATTGCCTTTTGATCTTCTCTCTCTTTCTCTAATTTTTCCTCTCTCGGGATTTTAATATTTTGTATTTTGGCCTTCGGGACTTGGCTTTAGCCTTTGGTGTGGATTATTGTGTGCGTATGGTGCAGCTATAAAAAACCTAAAATTTACTCATTTTGATTTATGAATATTTTTTTATTAATTAGCTTATTAAGTTTTCAAGTTTTAAATTTTAAAAATTTTTCTTTAGTTCAGTCTCTCCTCTCTCAACTCTCTAGTCTAAAAAAAATTAAAAAATGATAAATATTAATTTAAATAATGAAAATGAAATAAATTTTAATTTAGAAAATAAAAATTCAAGGAAAAGGTCTGAAACTGTTGAAATTTTGGTTTTTTCTATCATTTCGACCCAAATATCTAAAATATAAAAAATCAGAATTTCAGTAGTTTGGATTCATTTTAATATAATAAAATAAAAAAATTTTAGGGATGCTGAAGAAGTATCGGCATAGAGGTGTCAAACGTGCCGGGCCGGCCCGGCCCGCACGAGGCACGGCAGGGTTCGGCCGTGCCTGGGCCGGCCTGGCACGTTCTTAAACCGTGCCCGGGTGAAGAAAATCGCGTGCCGTGCCTGGCACGGCACGCCGGCACGGGTCCATCCCGTGCTGGTTCACGCAGGCACGCGTGGCACCGGCGACGTGCCACGCGTGCCGTGGCACTGGCGACGTGCCACGCGTGCCGTGGCACTGGCGACGTGCCACGCGTGCCGTGGCGTGAGTCGTGACCCATCCGGGCCCCTCCCCCCCGGTAAAAAGATCGCGGGTCGGGTCTAAACAGACCCGACCTGCGGTCTTTTCTGCCGAAACCCGACTCCCGAGTCCGATCCGAGCATTTCCAACGGCAAAAAAAAAAAAAAAATTCAAACTTGAGCGATTTTCAGCCCTTGGATTCATCTCCAACGGCTAGGGGACAGAATCCAACGGTCCTCGTGATTCTGCCCCTTAAATATATTAAAAAAATTCAAAAAAATAATAAAAAAATATTTTTTTATAAAAAAAACTTTATTTAGCCTATAAAATCTACCCCCCTCCCTATAACATTTATGTTTTTCAAAAACATAAAACCTCTCAATATTTTCTCTCTCTCACATAAATCGTGCATCTCTCTCTCGGCTCTCGTGATTTTGATTTCGGCTTGGATTTTTGTGAAACTCAACTTGAGTTTTGAACATCAGAGCTTCCTGCGGTGCACCTTGCACGTGAGTGACCTCATTGCTTTTACCGGGTAATATATTTTATGTTTTTTTCTACTTTCTCTCTCTAAAGCTTCTCTCTCTAGAAAACTTACGAAAAATAAAAAATGACAAATACACCTAACACGTTTTTAAATTTGGAAAATGAAAATGTTAGTGTTACACAGACATCCGTGGCTCCTGAAACTTTGGTTTCTCCTGTCGTCTCAGCCCAAAGTTCTAAAAAACAAAAAACTAGGACTTCTGTAGTTTGGACACATTTTAAAATCATAACACAAGTAGATGTTAGGGGTGAGGAACATGAAATGACACAGTGCAAATATTGTATGAGACTTTTAACATGCAAGAGTACATGTGGGACTGGGTACCTCAAGAGGCATGCTGAAATATGCTCCAAAAAACATGGACCCTTAGATCCTAGGCAAACTCAACTTGACACTACATTTTTTGAGACTGGATCTAGTTCAGTCTCAAAGTTTACTCCCTTCGTATACTCCAGCGAGTTGGGTAGGGACGGCATGGTCAGGCTCATCACATTGATGGGTCTTCCGATCAGATTTCGGAAGATCCGAGGGTAGTGCGCATCATGCAGACTTATTTTCAGCCATCCTATCGTAGGATTCCTAGGTCCACATCTAGGAGTGACATACTAAAGATATATAAGTTAGAAAAACATAAAATAATTAAGGAATTTTTGGCATTTAGTGGAGTGGTGTCCGTGACGTCCGATATATGGACATGTCACGATGATTCTTCTTATGCATGTCTCACGAGTCATTATGTAGATTCTAACTGGACAATCAATAAAAAAATATTAGGATTCACTGAGATTCTTCATCCTCATGATGGCCCGGCCATTTTTGAGTGTATGATGAAAATATTTAGGGAATATAAAATTCAAAATAAAATTTTTAGTGTCACTTTCGATAATGCTGCGAATAATGAAGTAGCGATCAATATGTTTGTTAGGAATATTAGAGACGCACCTTTAGGAGAGATCTTTCATGTCAGATGCATGTGTCATGTGATTAACCTGATAGTTCAAGTGGAGATGAAGGTGTGTTCCCCCGCGTTGGAAAATATACGCAATGCACTCAATTATATTCGCACTCCTCGCAGACTACAAGAGTTTGGTAATCTCTGTTTGTCTGCGAATCTTAAGAAGAAGAAATTCCAATCAGATGTGAGACATCGTTGGAATTACACGTACCTGATGTTGGAATCATGTGTTGGATACGAACACGTGATATCCGACTACGTCAATAGTAAGAGTGGCGAACTTATTATTGACGACACTGACTGGGCTTCAGGAATTTCATTTATGAAATTCCTGAAGATATTTTATGACACGACGAACATGTGTTCGTCGGTTTATACGCCCACCACTTGCATTGCACTTCGTTGCATATGCAACATTAGTAGCATGTTTAGGAAGTATCGAGCGGACCCGACGCTTAGCCATATGGTTGCAGAGATGGAGACCAAGTACTTGAAGTACTGGTCCACCATTCCATCTCTTTATTGCCTCGCAGCATGCATGGACCCTAGGGCTAAGGTGGAAGGGGTTGAAAATACCCTGACTTTCATTTCCTCGTGCATGAACCTGGAAGAGCCACCTGAAGGGTTCATTTATGAGAAGTTGACAGACCTGTTCACATACTACGATACTAGGTATGATGGTGGTGGTGGTGAGACTGTGAGTACGGACACTGATACCTTGTTCGGAGATGACGATTATTCCATTAACCTAGCGAGGGGGAAACGTAGGGGTGGACCTTCACATAGGAGCGAGCTGTCTCGGTACTTAGATACCGATTACTGCTCAATCCTATCACCTTCTGACAATAAGAATCTTGATTTATTACAGTGGTGGAAATCATATGAGTCCGCCTATCCCGTACTATCTAGGATGACACAGGATCTACTGACTCCTCCGGTGTCGAGCGTAGCATTGGAGTCTGCTTTTTCTGTTGCAGTGAACGTGATTTCGGATAGGAGATCGAGATTACGTCCAGATATGGTTGAGGCCTTGGCATGTTTGAAGGATTGGGAGGAATCGAGATTTAGCATCAGTGATCGTGCTGAAGCTGGGACTGTGACAGACACTGCAGTCGCATCCACATCCACTACGATGGCGGAGGAGCTAATTGCCGATGATGATGATCCATATGATGCTGATCTTGATGTTGCGGCTGATGATTCTCATGATATGTCGCTTGACGATTGATGCTCATCTGCTCTTTTTTTCGATGTTTTTTTATTTATTTTATTTATACGCTTTGTTTGTACTTTGTACCATACATTGTGTTGAAACTTATACTTGTTTTGTTCGGATTATTGGATTCAAAAGCATGAATGGTAATTTTTCATTTGTGTAGTTTAAATTTTTTTTAATTAAAATTTTTACTAACTTAATGTATTTATTTATTATTTAACCATTTAAATTTTATTTTAAAATTTAATAACATTAAATTTTAATATATAATTAATAAATTATAATAATAAAAAAAAGCTAAACTTAATTGAAAAAAAAAATTTTTTTTTTCTAATATTTTTTTTGTTTTATTTAATTTTAAATGTTATATTTTTTACAAAAAATTATATTTTTTAATTATTACTAATACTCTAAAGTATATACAGTAACTTAATAAAAAAATTTAAAAAAAAAATTTTTGTAATTTGACATTTAGGGCTGGCGCTGGCCTCCCGGGACCCGGACCCCGGTTGACCCGGTCCCGCGTTGTGGCACTCACCCCGCCTGCCCTGCCGTGCGCCCGTGCCGCCTCGCCTGGCCTGTGAGTGGCAAGGCGTGCCCGAGCGTGCCGGGCACGGCCTTGCCGTGCCCACGGGCCGTGCCGTGCCTGCCTTTAACTGACCGTGCCGTGCCCGGCACGGCACGGTGGCACGACCCTGCTTGTGAAAAACGGGCCGTGCCGTGCTGGGCCGGCCCGTTTGACACCTCTATATCGGCACAATGCAAATATTATAAGAAATTTTTAACTGTAAGAGTTTGTGTTGGATTAAGCACCTCAGAGGTATGTCGAACTATGCACCAAAAAATATGGTGTATTAGATCCTAGGTAAACCTAACTCAGCGGTGAGTTTTTTGAGGCTAGATCCAGTTTAGTCTCAAAATTTACTCTCTTCATATATCGCAACTAGTTAGGGAGGGAAGACATGATCAAATTGATCACTACGATGATCTTTCGATTAAATTTTCGAAGAATTCAATGATAGTCAGTATCATGCAGACATATTTCAATATGCATATCATTGGATTCTTAGGTCCACATTTATGAATGACATATTAAAATATTATAAGTTAAAAAAATAAATAATAATTAATAAATTTAAGGAATATAGTGGAGTGATCTTCATGATATTCGATAGCTGGATTAGTCATGATGATGTATCTTATGTATGCCTCATCATCCACTGTATAGATTTAAAATGAACACTAAATAAAAAAAAATTTAGGATTTTCTGAGATTTTTCATTTTCACGATGATCCGATCATTTTTGAGTGCATAATAAAAATATTTAGATAATATAAAAATTAAAATAATTTTTTTAGTATCATATTTGATAATGTATCTAATAATGGGGTAGAGATTAACATGTTTGTTCGGAATATTAGAGATATACCATTAGGATAAATTTTTTATGTTAGATGCACGTGTCATGTGATTAACCTGATTGTATAAATGAGGATGAAGGTGTATGCCAATGCTTTAGAATACATAACTCATTAAAATATATTCACATGCATCGCAGACAACAAGAGTTTGGTAGTCTCTGTTTGTCTGTAAATCTCAAGAAGAAGAAATTCTAATTGGATGTGTGATGCCGTTGGAATTATACTTACATGATATTGAAGTCATATGTTGGATACGAACACGTGATATTCGATTACGTTAATAGTAAGTGTAACGAACTTATTATTGACGACACTGACTTGGCTATAATAATTTCATTTATGAAATTTTTGAAGATTTTTTATGATACGATAAATAAGTGTTCGTCAATTTATACTTTCACGGCTTGTATTACACTCAGGTGCATATGCAATATTAGTAGCATATTCAAGAAGTATCGAGATGACCTGATACTTAGCGGTATGGTTGTAGAAATGAAAACCAAGTATTTAAAGTATTGATCCACTATTTCATTTATTTATTGTCTGGCGGCCTACATGGATCTTGGGTAAGATGAAAGTGATAGAGAATATTTTGACTTATATTTCTTTATGCATGAACTTAAAATACCCACCTCAAAGGTTCATTCATGAGAAGTTAACTGAGTTCTTTATATACTACGATACTAGGTATGATAATAGTATTAGTGAGTATCTGAGTACGGACATGGATATCATATTCAGAGATATTGATATTTTCATTTAGTTAACGAGGAAGAAACGATGAGGTGAACTATCGAATAGGAACGAACTATCTTGGTACTTAGATATTGATTATTGTTCAATCATATCATATTTTGATAATAAGAATCTTGATATATTATAGTGATAGAAATCATATGAGTCTACTTTTTCTGGGCTATCCAAGATGATACGGAATCTATTGACTCTCCTGGTGTTGAACATATCATTGGAGTTTACTTTATCTGTTGTAGTGAATGTGATTTTAGATAAGAGATCAAAATTATATACAAATATTGTTGAGTCTTTAACATGCATAAAGGATTGAGAGGATTCAAACTTGGGCATGCAGGATCATGTTGGGACTGCAACAAAAGTGGAAGAGTTGATTGCTAATGATGATTCTGTGATATTGATATTGAGGATGATATGATAACTGATGATATTGATGGTTGACGATTGCTAGATTATGATATTTATGTCTGATATTTGATTTTGATTTACTCACTTATATTGTATATGTATTTGTTTATTTTTTGTTTGTGATATTACTTTGAACCTTGAGTTTGTGTCTTTGTGGTTGTGGATTGATACATTTGATGCTTAAAACTTAAATATTAATTTTTTGTAAATTTTCATTTTACATTAATTTTTAATTATTATTCATATTTAAATTTAAATATTTTATTAATTCATATACTTACACTAATACATATTTTATGGTAAAATTTATGTTGTTTATAGTTTATCTTTATTATAATAAATAAAATTTATAGTTTATTAAATTAAATAAAATAAAAAATTAAAATTTAATTATTTACTGTTAATAATTAATATTAACTAATTACTAAAAATAATAAAAAAAATTTTTTAAGTATAAAAAATATATAAACATAAACTAAATACTAATCTGAAAAAAAAAATTTATTAAAAATTAAAAATTGGCTTGTACGGGCCTATTCGGGCATGGGGGCCTAGTTGGGTCTAGCTTGAAGAAACTATGTCGAGCCTGACACGACCCAGTCCTTTTGAAACCTCTAAGTATACCTAAGTTTTTAGGAACAATAAATCCTTATGATTGCTGCATAAATATTTTTTGTTTGAAATCATAATGAAAAAATATATTATTTACATCAACCTAATACAATGTTCACTTATGAGATGTAGAAATTATAAATACTAATTTAATAGTACATTGGAATCTCTCTAAATTAATACGATCCGTAGCACAAAAAATTATAAATTAACGGAGGTTATTAATTTATAGAACATTCGCCTAAAAAAATCAGAAAATATATCAAAGATATTGCATGATTAATCCATGCAAGTCTCAATAAATTCAACGTCAATTTTCAAAGTTAAAAGTTGTGCTTAAATTAATCAACTTAAATTTTGAAATACCAAAAATCGTGACCATGTTTCCAAGAAAGTTTTTCAGGTGTGGAATATCAAAGTTTCTCACTTGAATTATAAATGCTAATGCATACAATAGTTGAGTTATAGTTTGTCCTTTTTTTATTTCTTTTTTCTTCTAAAATGAAGCTTTCATCTTCTCTGAGTAATGATTAAAAACTTAAAATTTATCATCATAAAGCAGCAAATCCATCCATCAAACAATTTTCTCTTGTAAATTGGGCAATGCAAGAATTTAAGCTTTCAACAGTCACAACACAAGGAACCATCAGCAACATCCTTGCTAAGCGTCAGCAATATGAAAGCATGGACTCAACTAAACTTACATCTAAGTGTCAAAGTGCTGTGAAGCATCCTGAACTTGATAATGTTTTAGCAAATTGAGTTTTACAATGCCAAGCACGTCGAGTGGCATTATCAGGTGATTTAATTAAGGAAAAGGCTCGTCAATTTGCTAGACAACTTGAACTTGGAGAGAGAACACTAGAATTTTCAAATGGATGACTTGCAAAGTTCAATATTCATCATGGATTCAAAGCTCAAAAATCATATAGAGAAAGTGACTCTGCTGATTTATATGCAATTGACAGAAATATGCCAATAATAAACGAAAAACTTCAAAACTATTCACTTCAAGACATATACAATATGGATAAAACATGACTCTTTTATTGCATGACCCCTGATCAAACAATTGCACGACGTCAAATTGAAGGTTCTAAGAAGGATAAAACACGTCTAACTTTTGTCTTTGCTGTAAATGCAGATGGGTCTCACAAAATGGAACCTCTCATCATTGGTCATGCACAAAGGCCACATGCTTTTAATAGAAAAAGTAAAGAGCAATTGAGTTTCTATTATCGCAACAATGCAAAAGTTTGGAATACTGGACTCATTTCCAGGGAATGACTACAAAAGATGGATCAACAATTGCAAGATGTTAATAGAAAAGTCCTACTTTTGTTAGATAATGCTTCTTCACATGTGGTGATGGATTTGTCTTTTACAAATATTTAAGTTTTTCTTTTTTCAGCTAATACAACTTCTAAAATTCAATCAATGGATGCTGGAATAATAGCAGCATTTAAGAGACGATATAGGCGTTTTCAACTCCAAGATGCAATTGATAGAGATGAACAACAAAATATAGACATCTATAAGGTTGATCAATTGATAGCCATGAAATGGGCTAAGGCAGCATGAAATGACATTTCTAGCAAGACAATAGCCAATTGCTTTAAGTACACAAGTCTCTTTGAAAGAGAAACTCAAAAAAATGAAGTGAGTTCGGAAAAATAAGATATAGAAAATGAACTTAAAGATGCTATTAATCAACTGCCAATTAATTGCTCAATGTCTGTTCACGAGCTTATAAATCCAGAGAAAGAGCAACAAGTTGCCAATGAGGAAAATTCTGATGAAGATTTAATAAAATTTTCGTCGTCTCAAGATCAAGAAGAAGAGGAAGATGATGAAGTTATAGATGAAAATCCTCCAATGTCAACAAAAGTAAAATTAAATGTTTTTCATTATTGTATTTTATTTCTTGATCTTTCAAATCCAAATCATGTTATAGCTCATAAGGTACTTAGAAACATACAATTTGAGATACGTACTATTGAAAAAAAACAAACTACTTTAGATAGGTATTTTTGTAAGGAATATTGATTTTACGAAGCAATATATATTATCTATGATGTATAGTATTTTTAGATTTTTAAGGAATATTGATTCTATAAATTAATATTTTTACATAGGGTGTTTTCTATTTTGTATTAAATAATAGATAGTAGAATTATTAAATTATACATATTCCACGGAGTCGATGAATTGATTTTTCATTAAATAATGGAAGTTATTAATTTATAGAGTATCAATTTAGGGAGGTTCTACTGTAATAATTTTGATTATAAGAGAAAATATTTTATTAGTTAATCCTATAAATTTATGTAAATTTTCTTGCTTTTAATCTGACATTAAGTTGATTAAATTTTTCTTTAGATATTGTTTTTATCGTTTACATTGTGTGTATCCAATAGTAGTCAACACTATAGTTTATTTGAAGGCTTAGAAATGAAATCACAAAGAAAATTAGATGTGATTGCACTTAATTCATTTAACATAGTTTGTCATCATTCTAGATGATTAAATACTTTGAAAAGAGTATTCGAAATCTTGCAATTGTTAAGAGAAGATAAGAACTAGTATATGTAGCACTAAAATGAGAGAAAAAATATTTGAGATAATAAGTAATGAGTAGAATATATCTTTAATTTTTTAATAGTATAATCATAATGTTTAAGGTGCTACTTTGAATGAGATTAGCTGATGCAACATAAGCATTGTCCAAGGAAGATTGTGGATGTATCTCCCTTTTCTGGGATTACTCATATCTTGTTTCCAATAACATATTCACCCTAAGCTCATCTTCCAAGTACAACATTCTAGGAGAGGTGTTAGGTATCATTATTCTTTTCAAAGCAAGTTGTGTTATTAATATTAGAAGTAGGTTTAAGATCAAGGTCAATGGTTACCATACAATGTTAGTATGTATATTCTCTTGGATTGAATCCTTAAAGACGAATTTATCTTTGACGAATATCATACCTGTACTTATAATTATTTTTATAAATTTTGGTGAATAATATTTATATTTGTTTTGAGTACTAGAATATTCAAAAGAATATTTGATAGCTTGTGTAACTATCTTTTCTCATCCTAAAGAGAGATTAGAACAAAACAAATATTCTAAAAATTTATACTTGAATGGTGAAAATTTTTTTCTTCTGGGTGTAGAGTTGTCAAGTAGTTCGGGTAGCCTAGGTACAACATGAGGCACTACCCAATTCAGAAATATGCTTGGACCATGGTCATGCTGGCCTAGAGGTGTCAAACGGGCCGGGACGTGCCGTCACAGCCCATTTTTTTAAGGCACGATTGTGCTTCCGTGCCTGGCCGGGCACGACACGGTTACTGTACCGTGCCGTGCCGTGCCGTGCCTTGCCCGCTCGGGCTTGCCTGCCCGAGCGGTTCGGGATACGGGGGATCACGGGTCGGGTCGAATCATACCCGACCAGTGGTCTTTTTTTGCGGGAGGGGCATCGTGGGGTCGGGCTCACGGGACACCCGGCACGGGATAAACCCGTGCCTGTGTGCCGTGCCGCGGGCCGAACCGTGCCGGGCCAGGCACGGCACGGCACGGCTCGTGCCAAACCCGGGCACGGAATTCCAGCCCGGCACGGCTGAACCGTGCCGTGCCCATGACATGACTCCTACCATGCTGAACTACCACTCATCTTGCCTTGTGTCGTGTCAGGCACGACCTACATACCTGGCACTTTAGCACGACATGTGACACATATGATTTATAAAAAATTGCTCGTTTACAAAAAATGGCATGCTTCATTAGCAAATTAATGTTTTGGCCGTTAGGCCATCAATGACTATTGGATCTATGTCTTCAAAAATATTTAAAAAATTTAAAACATATTTTTTAATTAAATTTATTTTATATGAATATCTTATTTATATATTAGTTGTTCATGAGTAAATTTTAAACTATTCTCATCTCCTCTCATTCTCTCTTATTACTCTTAAATTAATATTGTGCATTATTTTTTGCTAGTTTTAAAATAATTTATACTTTTAATTTTGTGGATCGAAGTGTTGGTGATAATTTTGTTGTTGTGACGAGTAGTACCTTCTAAGCACGAGAATATGAGGTATAAAAATCAAAATGTTTGTTGCATACAAAAAATAAAGGTATATATTGTGATTAAATTTTAATTAATTAATTTTATTTACATTTATAAATAAATTTAAAACATTAGGTAAAATTTTAAAAATACTTCTCTTGCAGTCTAATGTCACATTAAAAAAATATAAAAAATGAATTTAATAAAGATGAATTAAATAGACTTACATTAATTATAATGATAATTCAATCAAATGATTTGACGTTGAATTTTTTTTATGATCATGATTTATTTGTCTAAAAAATCTAAAATTTGATGAAATTTAAAAGTTTTTATATATTTAATATAATTAAAAATAAATATATTAGGAATATCGAAGAAGATTTAACATATTATATATATTATAAAAAATATATACATGTAGGAGTACCAGTGATAATTATCTTAAGAGATATGTTGATCAATACTTTAAAAAATATAATGTATTTAATCCCAGACAAATTCAAATTAGTAATATGATTTTTGAAGTTGGAGTAATATCAAGTTTATTGACCTCTTTCATTTATGGTAATGAGTTTGATAGGGAAATCATAACGTTATTGATTATTTGTATGTGTCTTCTAATAAAATTTTTAGAAGATATTAGAGTTGTTAAGATTATATAAACTTACTTTTGGCTTTCTTATTATAAAATTTTTAGATTTACTAATATGAATGACATAATAAAATTAGTTAAAATTAGAAAAATAATTAGTAATTAATGAACATAGGAAACATAGTAAAGTGATCTCAATGATGTTTTATATTTGAATTAATTGCAATAATATATCATTTGCATGCCTTATTATTCACAATGTCAATCCTAAGTTAAAATTTAATAAAAAAAATTTAGAATTAAAATTTTTTTTTTCTAATAATGATCCCATCATATATGAATGTCAGAAGAGGATCTTTAATGAATATAATATTTAAAATAAAATTTTTAGTTTTAGATTAAATAATTCTTTAAAATACGATGTTGTTATTAATATGTTTATCCAAATCATTAGGATATCCTCTTAAATGATATTTTTTTGTTAGATATACGTATCACATAATTAATTTAATAATAAGGATAATAATAAAAGTTATTTTTCTCATATTAAAAAACATAAAGAATTTACTAAAATATCTTAGGATACTTAACAATCAATATGAGTTTTATACTTTATGTTTGTCAGTGAGGTTAATAAAAAATTTTAAATAAATGTCAGACATTGTTAAAATTATATCTACTTGATTTTAAAATCATATGTGGCTATCCATATGTAATATTTGAATGCCTCAATAATAAGTATGAGGAACTTATTATTGAGAATTTAGACTGCGAGATAAGAACTTCATTTTTGAAAAAGTTGAATATTTTTTATAAAATGATAATGTTTGTCTGTATACACCCTTGTTACTTATGGTGTACATATGTGTATATGTAATATTAGTAGTATATTTAGCTTGTATAGAGAAAATCTTGATTTTAGTATAATAATTGATAATAAATTAAATATTAAAAATATTAATATTTTATTTTATCTTTTTATTGTTTAACTGTTTGTATGATTTCATTTTATCTCATTATGACATTAGATAAGATAAATGTAGTGAGCCTCCTAGTATGAACATGAATATCATATTTTAAGATGATGCATTTCTATTTAGTTAGCAAGTGACAAATACTAAGATGATCTGTCGAATAAGAGTGAGTTATTTTGATACTTAGATACTAATTATTATTCTATCATATTAAATATAAATAATAAAAAATAAGATATGTTAGGTTGATGGAAGTCATACAAATCTATTTATTCAATGATATCTTAAAATGATATATGATCTACTAACATCTCTAGTAATATAATATTTGAGTTTATTTTTTTTGTAGATATGAATATTATCTCAAATAATAGATTTTAATTGTGATTAAATTTCGTAGTACTCTCATGTTTAAAAGACTAGAAAGATACAAAAAACTACTTCACTCACATGATGATATTGAGTATATTGTGGCTAGTGTTAGCTTCAGAATCAGACATGATGATCTGAACCATACTATTGATACAGATTGATCATGAATATTAAAATCAATCACTCAGAGGATGATATACAATGTAATATGTGTTTATTTTGTTGATGTATTTATTTTTTTTTCTTTTAAACTTTTTAAATTTATTATTATTTGTCATTTGATATCATGATTTTGAAAATAAAATAAATGTATATTTTTTTATTGAGTTATGTTCAGATTTTATTAATTTTCATTTATATCATAGTGCATTGCAATTTTATAATAATATTTATATCATAAAAAAAATTACTTAAAAGTTTAAACTTAAAAGTAAAAACTAGTGTCAATGCTATAATATGGTAGGGACATTGGGTTTGGCACTGTAATTCATGGTGCTAGTGGGGTTGGTGGATGTGATTGCTATGACACTTGGCATTGCCAATGTGCCATTGCCTCTGCTAGCCTGACACAAATAGCCAACCATATGCTCACAACTTGTCATTTGGGCTAGGCTTTTTCCCATTGCTCTACCCAATGCCTAGTGGGTAGTGGCCACTAAATTGGGCATCAACGCTACCCACTACCATTGGGCTTTGGTTTGGTTGGTGGTAGTGTTGTGTCGGTGTTGGCCTAACTCGATATGATTTGGTTTGACCTGGCATGCTTGGTTTAAAAGGCCTGCCATCAGGCCATGTCGGGGCTGATCTACAATGTGGTCGTGCTAGCATGAAATGACATAGGCATCTATTTTGTGTCGTGTCCAACACAACAATGTGACTCAATAGGGCCACCTAAAATTGGGCATCTCTAACTTGTTAAGACCTGAAACTAACCTATCAAGGAGTCAAATGATTTTGTAGTTATTTTTTTTTTGTTTTTGATCTTTTAATCACTATTTTTAATCGATATAAGTTATTCTAAATACTTGATTTCATAAATTTTATTGTATTTTTATCTTATTATTTATTATTTATTTTGATGATATTAAGATATTCAAGTTTTTGAGATAATATATTATCTATGATGGTATCAAATCATGATGGAAAAGATATATATCATCTATTCTAATAAGACTTAAGAATTAATAATATGATATTCGAGCAAGTTTATTATTGGTAGGTAATGAGTATTTTTTGTGAAGACAAGTTTAAATAGGAATGCATATCACCTTTAAGCGAGACATGTCACATGTAGTGAGGGGATTAACTATGATGTTTGGTATAAATAATTAGGAAATTTTTTTTCTAATTGCCAAGATGATATCAATATAGCTTTTTATTTCTTTTTTAGTATCTCATATCTAGAGGATACACCACCAATTAGATGTGAAAATTGTATTTCTTTATTGTGATTTTAATGAGGAGATGTACATGAAGCAATTATTTGGAGGTGGTAAATGGGCCGTGTCATGCAAGACATGACTCAAAAATGGTTGGCCCGGCACTGCACGGTCAGCCTAAGGCTGGCCAGAATCGGGCCAGGCCATGTTTGGCGATGTCGGGGAGTGTTGAGTTGGGTGGGTTCATGCCCAATTATTGTAGCCTATGGTATATCATCACCCTTCTAGTTTAGGCTTGGATATTTCCCCATTGGCTAGGGCCATTGATTGTGGAATTGTTGATTAATTATTTTAATTTTTATTTTTAAATTTTATATTTTAAATTTAAAATGTGGATTAATTGCAACATAAAACTACAACTTACAATAACATAAAATCAAAATTATAAATCTCAATCATAATAAATAATAATGCAGGTCCAATACCTCAATCTCAAAGTTAATCGGTATGAGTATGTAACTAATCATCATCGTAGTCTGATGGTATCACTAGTGATGTGGTCAATCTTCTCAAAGTCTCACTAGTCATTATATGTCATCAACTTTTCCACTTTTGTTTTAGCACGATCTTAATCATGGATGTGCAATATCGAATATTCCTAATCTTTCATGCATGTCAGTATCTCAATGATATCTGATCGTATTATTGATCTTTTATCTGAAATCATATTGATTGTAATAGAAAAACAAACTTTGATGTTACTCTTGATATCGAGAATATATAGATTTCATGTCATCTTAAATAAAATAAGATAAATAGACTTATATGATTTTTATTATGGTAAAATATTAAGATTCATGTTATTATTATATAATAAGATTGAGCAGTAATAGAAATCTAAGTACAGAGATAACTCGTTCCTATTCGATGGTCCACTCCATTATTTTTATCTCGCTAATTGAATGAAAAAATCATCGTCTCCAAATAAGGTATCCATGTTTATACTTGGAGCCTGACTGCTATTACTATCATATATAGTGTCATAGTATGTAAATAACTTAGTTAATTTTTCATGAATGAATCCCTTGGGTTGGTGTTCCTGGTTCATGCATGGGGATATGTTTATCAAAATATTCTCCATTCCTTCCACTTTAACCATAAGTTCATATAGGCATCCAGACAATAAAGTGATAGAATGATGGACTAGTATTTTAAGTAATTAATTTTCATCTCAACAATCATGTCATTAAATGACGGGTCATTTCTAAATTTCATAAATTTATTATTAATATTACATATGTATCGGAGTGCAATGTAATTGGCGAGTGTATAACTAACGAATACATATTTGTCGTGTTATAAAAAATAGTTAGTAATTTTATAAATAAAATTCTTATATTCCAATCAGTATCGTCAATAATAAGTTAGTTACTTTTATTATTGATGTAGTCGGATATCATATATTTGTATTCAATACATGACTTCAACATCAGATATGTGTAATGTAATCCTAATGCTATTTCATATCAATTTGGAATTTTTTATTCTTTAGACTCGTATATAAATAGAGACTATCAAATTTTTATTGTTAGCTGGGCATTCAAAGATATTTTAGTGAGTTATATTTTTTTTCTAAAGTGAGGGAAATAAATTTTATTCTCGCTTATACTATTAGGTCAATAACGTGATATATGTATCTAATGTGAAATTTTTTTTAATGGTCTGTCTCTAATAGTCCTAACAAATATGTTAATGACTATTTTATTATTAGATGTGTTATTAAATGTGATATTATATATTTTATTTTGAATATTATATTTTCTAAAGATTTTTATTATATACTTATATATGGTCATGCCATAATGAGGATAGAGAATTTTAAAAAAATCTAATATCATATTATTTTGAATCTACATAGTTGGCGGTGAAATTTGTAAATGATGCATCATCTTGACTAGTCTAGATATCAGATGTTACAGATACCACGTCACTATATTCCTAAAATTTATTAGTTATTATTTATTTTTCTAACTTATAATATTTTAATATGTCGTTCATACATGTGGACCTAGGAATCATATGATATGTATGTTTAAAATAGGTCTGCATGATATTGATTACCATTGGATCTTCTAAAAATCTAATTAGTAGTTTTTTTGTGGTGATTAGTTTGGTCGTATTTTACCTCCCTAACTCATGATATATGAAGAAGATTAATATATAGTTGTGAAATGCGTGCTTAAGGTGCACCTAGGCTCAAGGCACAACCACTCACTAACTATAGCACCTCGCCTTTCAAGGTATGCGTCTTACTGAAGAGGCGTGCCTTATATACTATAGTTTTTAAAAAATATATATTTATTCTCAAAATTTGTAATTATATATTGAAATTTATATAATTTTATTTATTTTTTTATCAAAATTTATTTAAGTATTAGGAATATTTATTTTTTTATATATAAAATCATATTTAATAAAAATTTATGTACATCTAAAGTCATATTTCACTTCACAAAAGTTCACGCCTTAGGTGCGCTTTGCGCCTTAAGGCTCCAAGAAACCTTTTTGTCTTGGTGTGCCTTGTGTTTTTTAAAATTATGGATTAACATAAAAGTTGAACTATATCTAATCTCAAAGACCACACTACTCAGACGGGTTTGTCTAAAATCTAATACACTATTTTTTGATGTATTGTTCAACACGTGTCTTTAGGTGCTCAGGTCCACATGTATTCTTATAGGTTAATATTTTTTTATAATATTTATATTGTGCTGCATCTTCATCGATATTTCTAATATTTTTATTTTGTATAATGTTAAAGTGAGTCCAAGCTATAAATTTTGTTGTATATGTAATTTGTTTTTTTTAATAACCTGTTTGTATAACCAAATATTTTTTCTGTTTTAATATTTTCATGTAAGTGCAGGAAAGAAAATATTAAGAGGTCGGGGATGCAGCAGTAGCACAATAACGGAGGTCTCGCTGTCCGGTTAGCGGGTCGAATTTTTTGGAGCAGAGTCTGACTTGTTCCATGATCCGACCCGCTCCGGTTAAATGAACCGAGAGAATTTTTAATATAAAATATTTTGTAATTTTATTTTTGGGTGGCTATTCTTGGACTCGTGGAACTGTTCATCGTCTCTATCTATTCTCTCTGCGCGATTTATAGCGCATGTTCTGTGTGCTGCATACTGTAAGACATTTCTGTTGGTTTAATCTGTAATGCATAAGCATTTTCTGGTGGATGTAGCTAGTCGTACTTGGCGACTAGCGAACCACATTATTTTTGGTGTTTGTTTCTCATTTTTTTGATTATGTCGTGGGTTTTTCTGGATTGGGATATACATATTGCTTGTTTTCAGTATTTCTGTTATTTCTGTATCTTAATCTCACTACCGTGGAAGCGTAATTGCCCAACAATTGGTATCAGAGCAAGGTTTGGGAAAATTTTCGAGAAATTATGCTATTAGGGTTTGAGATTTTTCTGTACAAGCAATATTCTGTTGAAATGGCTGGAATTCTAAACACCATGATTGAGAAATTCAATGGCAGAAATGAGTTTAGTATGTGGCAGATTAAAATGCGAGCGCATTTGAAAATTTTGATATTTGGAGTCCTCTGGTTCAAGGCTTCGGTCCACACACTGCTGCTGCTCTTGGAATAACTGAGGCTGAGGCTTGGAGACGTGAAGAGAAAGCACACTCTACCATTCTGTTGAGCTTGTCGGATGAAGTTATTGTTGAGGTAACAGATGAGGAATCTGCTGCAGGATTGTGGCTCAAGCTTGAGTTACTGTACATGACTAAATCATTGACGAACAAGTTTCTATTGAAGAGAAGGCTGTTCACACTGAGGATGCAAGAGGGAATCTCTATAAAGAAGTATCTTGATGACTTAAACAACATCCTCATGGACCTTAAACGTGTGGATGTTAAGGTGGATGATGAGGATGCTGTATTTTTACTCTTAGTTTCTCTTTCTCCTTCCAATAAAAATTTTGTTGAATCTTTCATTGTGGGAAAAGAGGAGATTATACTAGAGGATGTTCGAGCTGCCCTACACTTCAGAGAGATGAGGCAGAAGGCAGTGGTTGAAAGACTTGAACAACATCTTGCTGGATTGGTGGTGATAAACAGGAGGCCACAACCTGTTCCATTTAAGAAGAAGGGAAATAAGCTTCAGAAGAGATCAAAGGAGGGTGACATTTGTCACTACTGTAAACAGAAAGGATATTGGAAAATTGAGTGCCCTGAAGAAGAGAGCAAGGCTGGAACATCAAGGTCAACCTAACCCCCCACATGCTGCTGTGACTTGATGATTTGGATGATGGAGAAGATCTTGTGTTGGTAACCTCCACAACGATCGCAAGATCAGATTCTTGGATCATGGATGCTGGTGCTTCCTTCCATATATGTACTCATTTGGAGTGGTTCAGCAAATATGACATGAAGGAAGCTGGCCATGCTGTGGTGGGGAACAACCAACCATGTAAGGTGGTTGGAATCGGCACAGTCAGATTGAGAACTTTGGATGACCGAATAGTCTCGCTTTCAAATGTGAGATATGTCCCTGAGATGATAATGAATTTCATTTCTCTTGGTATTTTGGACGATCAGGGATATTCATTCAGTGGTAGAGAGGGAACACTGAATGTTCATCAAGGAGATGATGTTGTATTGAAATGGCAGAAGACTGAAATGCTATACACACTGATAGGTTCCACAGTGACAAGGGCTATTGCTGTCACATCCGGAAAGCCAGCATCTGAAGACAAAGCTGAACTTACCAGACTGTGGCATATGCGGCTCGCAAATATGAGAGAAAGGTATGAAAATTCTCTCAGATCTTAATCTTCTTGTTGGTCATAGAGTCAGTAAATTAAATTTCTGTGATAATTGTGTTTTTAATAAGAAACATAGAACTAAATTCGGTAAAGCCATACACTGTACAAATAGTATTTTGGATTATATCCATGCTGACTGTTGGGACTTTTTTAGAGTCACATCTCTTGGTGGTGCTCGATTTTATTTATGTTTAGTTGATGATTACTCCAGGATGTCCTGGGTATTCATGATGAAACATAAATTCGAGACTTTTATAAAGTTTAAGCAGTGAGTTAGCTTAGTGAAAAATCAAACACAAAAGAAGGTTAAACTGTTACGAACAGATAATGGTCTAGAATTTTATTCGTCTGAATTTGAGGAATTCTGTAAGGACAAAGGTATAGCGAGACACAAAATTGTTAGGGACACTCCTCAGTAGAATGACATTCCTGAAAGAATAAACCAAATTCTTTTGGAGAGAACTAGATTTATGATCTCTCGGTCAGGCTTAGGCAAGGAGTTTTGGGCTGAAGTTGTTAATATAACATGCCATCTGATAAACAGATCGTCACATAGTGAAATTAATTTTAAAATTCTATTTGAGGTGTGGATTGGTAAACCTGCAGATTATTCTAATTTTAAAGTGTTCGGGTGTGTTGACTACTATCATGTAAATAATGGTAGGCTTGAACCACGAACAAGAAAAGGAATATTTGTAGGATATGATGATGGAGTCAATGGATTTCATATCTCGTCACCATCTGTAAAGAGAGTGACTCTCTAAGAGTGTCACCTTTGATGAAAGTGTCATCTTAAGAAAAGTATCTTGTCCTATCTAGTTACCTGATGTTTATTAAGCTGAACTTAAGGTGGAGCTAAAATCTGAATTTGTAGCTCTAGGAAGGATGCCTGTTGTGTCTAGACAAATAATAGCTAATCATGAAAAAGATGTTAGACTTATTACTGAACCTGATCCTGAACCTGTACCTGAAGAGTCTATTCCCTACTGCATTGCAAGGGATAGACAAAGGAGGGTGAATGTACGTCCTCCTCGTAGATTCGGCTTTGATGAATTTGTAGGGTTTGCCCTACAAGTTGCTGAAGAGATTGATATTCCTGAACTATCTTCATTCAGGAATGCTGTTAGATGTTCTGAATTTGAGTCATGGTTAGTTGTCATAAATGAAGAGATTGAATCTCTTCATAAGAATGATACTTGACTTATTGTAACTAAACCAAAAGGGAGAAAGATTGTTTCTTGCAAATGGATTTTCAAGAAAAATGATGCCTCTATTATTGGTAGTGTAAAATTTAAGACACGTTTAGTTGCAAGAGGGTTCAGTCAGAAAGAGGGTATAGATTATAATGAGATATTTTTTCCTGTAGTTAGACATACCTCAATCAATGTATTTCTAGCATTAGTGGCACATCAAAATCTTGAACTTGATCAACTAGATGTTAAAATTGTATTTCTTCATGGAGAACTGGAGGAAGAAATTTATATGAGCCAGCATGAAGGTTTTGAGGTATTAGATAAGGAAAACTTATGTGTGCAAGCTTCTGAAGTCCCTTTATGGACTTAAGCAGTCTTCCCGTCAGTGATACAAGAGATTTGACTGTTCCATGACTAGTCATGAATACAGTAGGTGTGACCATGACTGCTGTATTTATTTCAAAAGGCACAAGGATGAGTCATATATCTACTTGCTATTGTATGTAGATGATATGCTTATTGCTGCTAGAAATAAATCTGATATTCAAGAACTGAAAGATTTCCTCAGTTCTGAATTTGATATAAAAGATCTTGAAGGAGCAAAACAAATTTTAGGTATGAAAATATTCAGAGATAGAATTAAAAGAAAATTATTTCTTTCACATAAACAATATATTCAGAAACTTCTATTTAGATTTGGAATGACTTCTTGTAAGCATCTGTCCATATTATTTGCTTCTAACCTTCATCTTATATTAGAATATTGTCCTCAATCTGAATCTGATTAGGAACAAATGTCTAAGGTTCCTTATTCTAGTGCTGTTGGGGGTCTCATGTATCTTATGGTATGCACCCGACCTGATATTGCTCATGCAGTAAGTACAGCGAGTAGGTTTATGATAAAGCCTGATCAAGAGCACTGGAAAGCTGTTAAGAGGATACTTAGGTACCTCAAGGAGACTTCTGATGTTGATCTAATATTTGGTAATGAATCTAAACTCTTGTTGGTATGATATTCTGATTCTGACTATGCAGGAGATGTTGACAGCAGACAATATATGACTGGTTATCTCTTCACTGTATGTGGTTCTGTAGTTAGCTAGAAGCCACACTGTAATATTATGTTACTTTATCTTTTACCGAAGCAAAGTATATGGCTCTGACTGGAGTTGTGAAGGAAAAGATATGACTGAAAGGTTTTTTCAAGGACGTTGGTCTTTATGAAGATGCTGTAATAATTTTTTGTGACAACCTCAGTGCTATCTGTTTAGCAAAAGACCAAGTGCACCATGAGAGGACAAAGCACATTGATGTCCGATATCATTTCCTTCGATCTGAGAAGAGGGTACAAGTAAAGAAGATTGTAACTTCTAATAATTCAGCTGACATATTTACCAAACCTGTTACTCTTAGAGGTGTCAACCTGGTTGGGCCGGCTCGGCCTTGCACGAGGCACGACACGGTTCAGCCGTGCCTAGGCCGGCCCGACACGGAAAAATTCTGTGCCCGGGCCCGTGCCGTGCCTGAGTTTGGCACGAGCCGTGCCGTGCCTGGCCCGACACGGTTTGGCCCGCGGCACAGCACACCGGCACAGGTTTATCCCATGCCGGGTGTCCCGTGAGCCTGACCCCACGATGCCCCTCCCGCAAAAAAAGACCACGGGTCGGGTCTGATTCGACCCGACCCGTGGTTCCCCGTATCTCGAACTGCTCGGACATGCAAGCCCGAGCGGGCCCGGCAAGGCACGGCACGACCCGCCGTGCCTGTGGGCCGTGCCGGGCCCAACACGGAAGCACGATCGTGCTCTAAAAAAATGGGCTGGGCCGGCCCGTCCCGGCCCGTTTGACATTTTTAGTTACTCTAAATAAGTTAAGACACTGTATTGACTTATTTAACATATCAAATCAGATGTAGTCTTTTTTGGACTACCTGTTTATAGAGAGTGTCTCTCTATCTGTATGCAAAACAAATTAAAGTGGAGATTGCTGCATGTGTAATTTGTTATTTTTTTAATCTGTTTGTATAACCAAATATTTTTTCTGTTTTAATATGTTCATGTAAGTACAAGAAAGGAAATATTAAGAGATCGATGATGCAGCAGTAGCACAATAATGGATGTCCCGCTGTCCGGTCAGCGGGCCGAAATTTTTGGAGTAGAGCCTGACCTATTCCATGATCCGACCCGTTCCAGTTAAATGAACTGAGTGATTTTTTAATATAAAATATTTTGTAATTTTATTTTCGGGTGGCTGTTTTTGGACCCGTGGAACTGTTCATTGTCTCTCTCTCTTCTCTCTGCGTGATTTATCGTGACTGTTCTGTGTGCTGCATATTGTAAGATATTTTTGTTGGTTTAATCTGTAATGCATAAGTATTTTCTGGTGAATGTAGCTAGTTGTACTGAGCGACTAACCAACAACGTTATTTTTAGTGTTTGTTTTTCATTTTTTTGATTCTATCGTGGATGGTTGCTGGATTGAGATATATATATTGCTTGTTTTCTGTGTTTCTGTTATTTCTATATCTTAATTTCACTACCGTGGAAGCACAATTGTCCAACATATTTTTTTCTAGTTTTTTATTTTTTTTAATATTTGAGTTTGAGTTGAGGCTATGAGAGAAAATATGGCTTTGGATTTGAATCTCTTCGCAATGTTTTTTATTATTAAAAATATCTATATTTATGTTAATATTAATTTTATGGTAATCATAAAATTTAATATATGTCATTATAATTTTTTATTAGCATATTAAGTATATTCAAAATTTTATTTTTTAAATTAAATATTAATTGATATTAAAATTAATAATAAAAATTAAAAATAAATAACTAAATCCTGTGCGGGCTTGGACAGTCCCATGGTGATGTTGTGAGCCAAATACATGATAGTAATTTTATAAAATCTCATCATGTGTACAAAGTGGGGTAGAGTTTTTTTTAATAAAAAATTATTTTTTTAAATAAAAGTGGGTGGGTTAAGCACGGTCCAATCGGACCGTGCCCAAAACCTAGTTTGAGTTTTGGGGCATGGTACTTGACTATGTTGCTGGATCATGCCTTCGAGCTAGGTAGTCAGATCGTGCCTGGCTCGACACGAGGCCTAGCACCCCCTGGCTCAGCACAAAATGAACAGTGCCTTGAGTTGGCACGACACGGGTCTAGGTTTAGTTCTAGACCATGCTGTGTTGGGCCAAGCATTTCTCAGCCGGGCCATGCCTCGGGTGGTACACAAGCTGCCCGACCCATTTGACACATCTACAACTACTTGAGTTTCAAGTATGATAGTCATATATAGTTTGAAGATTATGAAAAATATTGTATGATCCTAAACATACATCAAGAGTTTGAATTTCACACGTAATCATTTCGTTTAGGTTATATTATGATATTATTAATGTTTTTTTATTTTTTGGAGGAGTTATTATAATCAGATAATTAAGTCGATTATTTATATGAATAATATTTTAATTATGAGAGATGATAAGTAGTTGATCATCAAATAAAAGGAATATTTTCAGATATAATTTCAGACGAAGGGTCTTAGGAGATTTAATATTTTTCTTGGTGTAGAATCAACTTATTCCGAGTGAGATATTTTTTTATCTCAAAGGATATATGTGTTTGATATTTTTATAGGAGTTAAATTTTTTTAAGCATCAAATTCAAGCAATATAATATAATCCAATCAATAGATATTCTTATTAATTTAGAAACTAATTTTATTTTTGATGTGATCCATCCAATCTTTCTTATATATCATGGTTCACTATTTTGATTTAGACTAGACACTAAGAATGAATTATTATGGTTTTATTATATATTATGTTTTCATGATAACTTAATAGTATAAGTGTCAGATCAATATATTTTAAAAATAAAAAATTCAAACTAAAATAATTAATAATAATTTCACAGGAAAAGTAATACTGTATAATCTCTCATTTCATAATACTTTATAATTAAAACGTGTACAAATGAATCATATATTATATTAATTTAGACTAGACATTAAAAAATAATTATTATGGTTTTATTATATATTATATTTTTATGATAATTTAATCGTATTAGTGTTAGAACAATATATTTAAAAAATATAAAATTCAAAATAAAATATTGAATATTATATTTAATAATGATTTCACAAAAAAAGTAAATTTGTATAATCCCTCATTTCATAATACTTCATAATTAAAACGTGTACAAATGAATCATATAAATAATAATTAATTTGGATTGAGGTAGCCCACATGATGGGTGCTAGCAATCATAAAGTAAATAAATGAAAAATTCAAAAAAATAAAAAAAAAAAATATATATGAATATAAATCATAACAATTGCCCTTAAGTTATCGTATAAATATTCATAAAAATAAGTTTAGTGGAAAAAAAAAAAAGCTAAAACCTTTTCAGCTTCTTCACGAAAATATTAGTTGATTGATCTACTATAAAAGCATAGGCTATAACAATTTCATCTTTGATCTTCTTTTTGAGTAAGAAATAATTTATTTATATGTATTTTATTTATTCATAAAATACTATAGTAAAAGTTATATACTTTATTGCCTTATTGAAATCTTAGAGTAACAGAAAAAGTAATGAATATCTTATCTTCTCAAAAAGGTAAATGATCCAAATGAACTATACTATATCTTATCTTCTCAAAAAGTAATGAATATCTTATTTATGTACTAAATCTTCAGACTATTTTCTTTTTCTTATTTTTCTAAAGATTATGATCATATTCAAGAAAAATATTATACTCTATTTTAGATCGTTCTTTTGTGTAAGTTGATGCTAAACTAAAATTTGAAAAATTGATGGGATCAAGGTGCTCGTTATCATTTTTTTTTTATTTTTTTAATTATTATTATTATTTTTTTTATTTTTTAATTTTTTTATGTTTCATATTATTATTATTATTATTATTATTATTCTGAATGAGATATCAGATTTAAATATTTTTTTATTACCTCAATTTTTAAAGAGTTGTATTCAAGTGAATATGTTATTGAAAAACTAATAAATGTTATATTGAATTCATAAGTTATATATGATTTAGTAATATTTAGATAATTTATTTTATTTTTGATTCTCTTGAGTGTAATATAGTTAACTGGATGACTTATATTAGAAAAGAAATTAATTTTTGGCTCAATGAAAATATTTACTAAATCACAACATTGAATACTAACATTATCGTGAGTATCAATTGTGCACATCCTCTATGTCAACATAATATTTATTTTTGAGTAGATAATCTCTATTATAAGAAAATATCCAAGTCCGTAAGATCATTCTTCTAGAATTGTAAATGAATATATTTTTTGAGTTATATGATTTTTAATTTATCTTTCATAATAAGAATATCATTCGCCTATTATCCCATTTAATCATGAAGATCCATATGAACTCTTTTCAAAAACAAAAAAAAAGTAATCTATAACACATGTATAAACTAAAAGAAGTGATTATTAGTAAAATCTCACAAATCAACTACTTAATATTTGTTATATACTATACAATATTTTTTGTAATATGTAAAATGAGTTTGATTTTACTACTCAAAACTTGAATGTTTATTTTATATATATTTTATCTTTAAAATCTACATAAAGAAATATATTTTCTACAACTAATTTATATATTCTCAATTTGTGAAAAGTTGTCAATATTGTATTTTTATGGAAATCTTCTTGGTTACTAGAGGAAAAATATCTTGATAATTTATTCTAAATGTCTAAGTAAATTTCATCACAGGTAAGTCTCTCCTTCAGTCGATTTATTTTTTCATCTAGACTAGTTTTTACATTGAACATCCACATGCAAATAATTATAGAATTTTCTAAAAATTGAGGTACTAGGTCCCAAGTTTTATTAAAGTTAATGATATTTATCTTTTCTAATTTTAATCAATATCATATTTTGGATGAAATAATTATTCAGAGACTTGTGTATTTTAATATAATCAAGAGAAGTAGTCAAATAGAAAATGAGGGAGAAGCATAAGTAATAGAACACTTGTAAAACAATAGAGTAGTTTTACTCTATTATTTTGAAGAGTGATCAAAAAGTTAAGCTCAGAAAAGTTTTCAACAAAATCATCTGATTTTTTTAAAAAATCTCATTTACTCTGAACATATTCCATATGTTTTATTTTTGTAAAATAAATTTTAATTCTTTGATGGTCAAGTTTTCTCGTTCTCAACTCATTTTAAGTTATGATCATAATTGAGGTGTCAAATGGGTAGAGTTTGGCTGAGAATGCCCCATTTTGGAAGCTCAGCCATGCAAGCTTGACATGTTGTTAAAGGTGGAACTTTGCTGGAAACATGAATGTTGTTAGGTTTTGTTGGGTTGGGTTGGGTTGGGTCACGTGCAAACCTGGCATGACTTAGGCATGTGGCACGGGCCATGCTTGCTCCAACATGGTTGAACTCATTCTAGCTCAAGTTTGGTGTAAGCTAGCTTTGACTCATGCCATGCTAACCTAGGCTTGGGCTAACTGCTAGCCTGACTCAACTAGACAGAATGTGACCTCACATGACCACAATTTTTTTTAAAATGATGCATGAGATTTACGTGCCAACTTGGATTGGGTTTTTTGTTAGACTCAGATACAACTTGAGCATGTTTTGTCACCTAAGTTAATTTCCATCCACTCCTTTTCTCGAAATGGGTTTTGGCGGGTCAGTCCATGTTTGGGTTGGTTTTCGTCGGCTAGGTCGTGAGTTGTGCCAAGTTTGTTTATCTTGTTTGCCACCTCTAACTAGAATAAACTGAGTTGCTAGATTGATTGGACTTGAGAAAGTTTTTCAAGAAAGCCTCATTATTTACCAATTCAATTTGGTTTATATATGTTGATACATATCATGATTTCATATGCGTGTTATTATAATATGCATAGAACTTAAATATAGTCGAGTATTGACAGTCTCTCCTATTAGGAGGTCCAACCATCCAAGTGAAATTTTTGGAAAATAAGAATATGTAATAGATCTAAAAGTTATTTATAGTTCCTTACTCTTATTAGGCTTATCAAAGAATAAGTTTTACTCTAAAAAGGTAATATTAGTACTTAATAATTGTATATTAGTTTCAGACAAATAATACTTGTATTCTTTCTGAGTATTGGAATAAGAAAGACACCAAATCTTCTTAAGTGTCATCTTGTTATATCTTAATGAAAAATCATGAATAAAATAAATATTTTCAAAAATTTTGAGAGGAAACTTGAATCATATCTCTTAGATGCAAGATTTAATAGAGCTCACAATGGGAAATCATAGAAAAAAAAAATATTTGACTGATGTTTGTGCATAAAATTACATTCCTTAAAAAAATATTTTACAATACTTATACTAAAATAAAATGTCCGAGCAATCAATAATATCAACAAAATGTTAATTTTTATTTTTGAAACTCTATTTTGTGTTGGTATATCAACACATAAAATTTGGTATATGATTTCGTGATTAATACAAACTATTGAATCTATCATAGATATATTCTAATATATTATTATTCCTAATAATTTTTATATTTTTATTAAATTATTTTATGTATTTTTTTAAAATGACAGAAAAATTAAAAAATCTGACTTGAAATAGAATTATACTAAGTAAAATATGTATAATTATCGATAACTATAATACAATATTTAATTTAATTTCAAGTCTCATCTAACCTAAGTTCATATACGTTTGAGTGTATCAAATCAAATATATCTTTACTCAAAAAAGTACATCAAAGCTTGTCATAATGCCTGCCAAATTGTATAATTTACATGCCACACTCACATTATTATAGAATAATTTTTAACACTATGATTCAATAATTGTAATTTGACTAGTGATTGCATATCAGGTTGAGAATGAATAAGTAATAGATAAATAAAACTAAGGTATCTAGTGGGATATCCTACTATAAAAGTAATAATATATAGTTTATTATGCTCGATTACAAATGAAATTTTCTGATATTGCAAAATAATATTAGTAAATAAGACATAAAGTCGTAGTTGAATTGTATTGAAAAAATGATTAACGTGATCCTCATCAATAATAAAAATACGTAGAAGAACAAAATGACAAGTTGAATATAAAGGTATCAAACAAACAATGTTGTGCTGACACAAATTTTTTTTTTGGTTCATCTAGGTCATTGTGCTGTGTTGGGCATGACATGATATTTATAATGGGCCGTGCCATGGCAGCACAGTTCAAAAAAGGGGTAGCTTGGCACGACTTATTGGTATAACTTTTGGGTGGGTCGTACCGGATCATGTCAAGTTTGGTCAAGCTTAACCAGGCCTGACCTATCTTAATTCCCAATGCATTTGGGGATATTAGATATCTAAAGAAGATCTGTCATTTTGAAAATTTCTAATATCAATTAGAGATATCTTGATTAATAAAGCAGGTACTAAGAGGCAAGCAAAAAAGCTATTAAGCAAATGGGGTGGCAATGGAAGATTCATATCCGATGCATATAACTTTCTAATTGGCTTCAATACTAAAAAAGAAAAATCCTAGACTAACACTATATGGATAAAGAATCATGTGTCCAAACATGCTATCAACTTATAAATTACTAAATGTGAGAAACTCGGGACCAAAAGCCAAACATTTACCATGCCAAAAAAACTCAAATTGTGAATTCTGCATCCTTGCAGAATCTGTGGAACATATTATTTTTGAGTGATGCTATTCCAGAATTATCTTGCAAAAATTGAAAAGATGGATGGGATCAATGAAGATATGTAATCTCTCTCAAAAGATGGATGGGATCAATGGCAGAATTATGCAGTAGATACACCAGGGAACAATATCCGAAAAATAGCCTTTTCAGCTGATGTATATTATATATGGAGATAAAGAAACAGAATATATTTTGAAGGAAAGGGCTAAGATGCTGAAAGTTTAGTTAAGAAAATCAAAATAGAAATTTATATTATTTTCAGTAAAGAATGTAATAGTTTGAAGTTTGTTTAGGTTGCACAAAAATTTTTGATAATTCAATATTTACTTGTCAAAAAAAAAAATAAAAATAAAAATGTGTATTTGTAGATCCTGTAAATAATAATTTATTTCATAAAGTATAGAGGCAAAATACTAAAAAAACATAAAAAATATCGTAGATATAAATCATAATAACTTCAAATAATGATGTGATAATAAATTTATTCATAAGAATAGTTAGAGTGGTTATCTTAGTTAGAATATTTTATGTTAGATATTTATGTTAAATATTTATTTTATATTATAAATCTAACTGTACAATTTAGATTAAAATTAGTTGCCAACACATTTAAAATTATTTAAGTTTTTATAAAATTTATTAACACGTATAGTAGACTACCTCTATAATATGGTTTAGGATGATGAAAATTTGTTGGGTATTAAGTATAGAAACATCATACGACGAAACTACTCCACTTGTCACACTGTTGCATTCACCTTTACATTTAATTAGAGGTGTCAAATGGCCCGGCCCGGCACGGCCCGGCCTATTTTTTTAGGGCACGAATGTGCTACATTGCGGGGCCGGGCACGACACGGTTTAAAAACATCCGGGCACGGCACGGCACGTAGGCACGGCACGACAGGCCATGCCGTGCCGGGTCGGGAGTCGGGACCGCGGGTCGGGATCTAATCAGACCCGACCCGCTGTCTTTTTTTCGGGAGGGGCCGGGTCAGGCCCACGCGTGCCCGCGTGAAACCGGCACGGGAAGAACTCGTGCCGCCGTGCCACGGCACGGCACGGCCTAAAAATGTGTCGGGCCGGGCCAAACACTGCAGAACCGTGCCGTGCCTCGTGCCTGGCCGGGCCGGCCCGGCCCGGTTGACACCTCTACTTTTAATGCTTGTAATAGCTGTGTAGTTAGCTGTCTGAAGCAGATAAAATGAATGGTGACATGCCCTTACTTCATAGGCTTCTCTAGTATGAATCATATCAGTTATGAAACTATGTTGTATATGTTGCTTGTTATGCAATATAAAAAACAAGAATCAATTATATCTTGATGGATTATTGCATAACAATCAATAGTTAAGAGTCAATCTATAACTGCATATCTTTTGTTTTTTTACTAAGAGACTCATTAATCAGGTGATTAATTTTTTCATGATTAAAAAACCTTGTTCCAACTTTAATAGCTCATTATGTATAATTTAGCTATCTGAATCTTCATAAAGTAATAACAAGAATTTTGACTCTATCAGTCAAAAAAATAATGGTTACACCTCAATATGTAACCTCCTATTGAGGGGTTACATTCATTTTAGCTTTTTCTTTCCTTCAGCACTATTGCCACAACACACTAAATGCAAACACTAGCACAATACATTAATCACACACACACACTGATACAATACACACACACACACCCATCGTGGACTTCATATGCTGCCATGGCAGACATACTCATTGAGCATGCATCTTTACATTATCACACTTTGTAATGCCCCATCTCACTTTTCGTAACACCACATGCGCACACCCAACACATCTACACATCTACACATCCACACTTTGACACCAACAATTGATTGGAATCACAACATACATTACATGCATGCACTTATTGTGCATGTAATATGAGTGTGTCTTTGTTGTTGTTATAGACACATGTCCTCTTCCCTTTCTTCACTTATGGTTTGGATGTCCTTGGGCTATAATACCATGTAAAAAAACATAAATATGCATAATCTTCAATTCATAACTTCATAATAAAAATGTATATATAATTGCATCCTATAAATAATAACTAGTATGGATTGAGTTAACCTACATGTTGGGTGCTCTGATTTATAAAGTAAAGAGAAACAACTAAAAAGAATAAAAATGTCAATTATAAATTGTAATAATTTCAAAAAATATTGTAATAATTAATCTATTCAGAAAAATGATTAGAGAAAATTTCTTAGACCAAGCATTTTATAATTTAATAGACCAAGCATTTTATAATTTATTTAAGCTAATAGGTTAAAAAAAATAACTTGATGTTTAATTTTATTGTAATTCACCATATCTAATTTTTAAAAAAATGTGTGCTATCAAAATATTATAATATGATTGAGATGGAATTTTTATTAAAAAATTATTAAAATTTATTATAATATGCTGAACGTGTATTTATTTGTACACTTATATATTTTATATTTTACTTAAGTGCATATGTTTAAAGAATATAAAAAACATCAATATTTTAGTCAAATAGTTGTAGAAATAAAAAGAAATATTCTAAAATATTAATTTATTATTCTATCATATTATTACTTAGTTATCTCAATGAATCTAATATTTAGATGAAAGAGATATAAAATATTTTAATATTTATAACTAATTGCTTAAATTGATCATACGAATCAGAGGATAAAAAAATGCTTAAATAATATAAACATTACAAGAAGATATATATTACATTATGAGTCATATTATAAAATTTTAAGAAAGAATAATTAAATACAAATTACAAAGAGAAATAACAATTTGAAAGAATTAATTTGAATCAACACATGTATGTTTATTATGAAGGTTATATGCCTAGTCAAATAATTAATTAAGAAATATATTATGAATACGAAAATTTTTTGCATTACCTTTAGCAATTTAAAAAATTCTATGATAGATTTATAACAAATTTAATTCGATGGGTATTATATCAAAAAGATATATCAACTAAGTACATTGTGCTAATCAAAAATATGTATAAAGGGATGATATCTAGAGTTTTATTGATTCGAGGTATTATTCACAAGTTTCCAATAGTTATAAGACCACCAAAGATCATTGTTCAGTTCATATATTTTTATGTTAATTATAGATAAATTAATATAGGATCTCACATAAGACTTTTTTTAGAGTATGTTATATGTAGATGACATTATGTTAGTTTATGAGAATGAAAAAGAATTATATAAGAAACTAAAAATTTAGTAGAAAATACTTGAACCTAAGTGATTTAAGATTTGTCAAAGCAAGTCAAAATAATTGAAATATGATTTTAAAAATACTAAGAGTGATAATGATATGATAATTAAAATGAGGAAACAAGAAGTATTAGAAGTGTATCATTTCAAAAACTTAAGTTCTATATTAAACAAAAATAATGAGATTAATGAGAATATATCTTATAGGATTAAAGTTGAATGAACTAATTAAAGAACTATCTTAGAGATTCTTAGTAATAAATATCAAATAGATTAAAAGGAAATTTATATAGAATAGTTATAAGAGCAATCATGATTTATGTAAGTGAATAAGAATTTATATATTCAAAGGATAAAAATAATAGCGATGAATATGATAAAATGAATATGTGATATGATTAAGAAGAATAAAATTAGATATTAACTTATAAAGAAAAAGATTAAAATAGTTTCTATAGATGATAAAATAAATGAGAATCATTTGAGGTGCTTTGGTCACATCCAAAATGTTCCTCTGTTTATACCAATAGGAATTGTTAGATTCTTTAGTAGATGGGTGGAAATAGAATTAGAGGTATACCTAAAATGAATTGAGTATAAAATATAAATATGAATTTAATAACTAAAGAGAAAATATAGTTTTTAACAAAATGAATTGGAAAAATAGAGTTGTTATAACTGACCCCAAATAATTAAGATGAGACTTAATAGTTGATATAAATTTCAGAACAACTAATATGATAGTGTTAGTGTGTCTTTGAGTATTGTAACTGAAAACATATATTGAGATGATGAATTATTTTATTTAATTAGCTAAGATAACATGAAGATGTGGTTCGTCTAATAAATATAAACTATTAAACTATTTAGATATTGATAATTGTTCAAATATATTTTTAAATGACTTATTTAATGTATTGAATTGATAAAAATTTTATAAATTCACTTATTTTGTGTTATGTAAAATAATATATATTCTATTAATTCATTTAATATCTACTGTAACATTGATTATCTACTTTTTTTTTGTTCCTATAAATGTAATGGTAGGTAGAATGATAACTTTGAAATCAAATAAATAAGAAATGTTGATGTGCTTGAAATATTTAATACATTCGATATATATGACTTTTAAAGTTTTAGCATATGAGTTTCTCAAAGATTATGATCATGATCCAGAATATAATTTTTTAATGTTGTATTTTTTCATATTCATTTTTATTGTATATAATTTTTTATTTTGAAAGATTTTTTTTTTGTATTACATATGTAAACATTATGCATTCTAAATTGAATATTGTTAAAGTTTTTCTTTTTTGTAGTTAATTTTTTTATAGACAACTAAGACAAGTGCATTAAATATATGAGTTGTTACAATCCAAATTAATTGTTGTTTATAGAAGATTTCATTGTGCATTTTTTGCTGAGTTTTTTATGAATGCCATTTCTATATGTTTTCATTTTCTACATGATATTAGAACTTGTAGGCATGTAAACCTTGAATATGGAGGAAGCATAGAGTGTCATGAGTTTGTAACAACACATATGCCTATGTGTGTTATGTGTATAATAATTGTGTGCAACAATACCAATCCATTGTTGGCACCAACATGTGGAAGGAAAATTGAATGTGTGGGGAAATATCATATGACAATGTGCACAATGAGTTTGTGTAGATGTGTCAAATAGATTGTGTCGTTGATATTTTTAAATTTTGGTGGTCTAATAAGGCCACTGCGTCATGCTGAACATGACATGAAATGGGTGCCCAGGTCATGTCATGCCAGCATAGGAATTTGGTAGGTCAGTTGACATGGCCCGTTGACCCTCCTTTGTTAACTAGGTGTGTTGGGTCATATTGAGTCGTGTTGTGTCTTGTTGAGTCAGGCTGATAGTGGCACATCACTACTACAAGGGATTAGCCAAATAGAGATAACTCATTCAGCCCATGACAATGTCCAACCATAGTTACATGTGCTGTGGCATATGCTATGGCCCATGGTCCAACTCCACAGGTGATGTGACACAACCACAACCTATATTTAGTGGATAATGGGCAATTTAGTTGGCACTTGGCATCGACACTATGGATTGTAGTGTTGCTCTCGGTGTCACTATGGCATCAACTTTAATTTTTAAATTTCAAGTTTAAATTTGTAAGTAAAATTTTAATTTTAAAAAATAAAATTATTAAAATTAAATTGCATTGTAAATTAAAATGAACAAAATTAGTAATTAAAAAAAAATTAAATGTTTTACTTTTGTGTCACATGGTATCTTATGACAAATAATAATAAATTGAATTATATTTAAATGTAAAACTTAACATCATTACTACATCATTAAAAAACAAAGCAACATGTATCTCATATCAATCCTCTAATATTTGTGATTAATCTGTATTTGTATTTTGTGGTATTAATATTCTCGATGTTGTATGAGTTATTATTTAATAATAGTTTTTATTTAATTTTAAATACTCATCCTTGAATCTTTCTAATATTTAAAACATAAAAAATTTCTATGATATCTGGTCATAATCATAATCTTCTATCTAAAATAATATTTAAAGTCACATAAAAAGTAGATTCTAATTATATGCTAGACATCAGAGGGATTAGTAGATCTTGTGTCTTCTTAGATTGTACAAGATATTTAAATTTATATAATTTTTACTCATTACATTTATTTAAATTATGATTATTATTATGTGATATGATGGAATAATAATTAATATTAAAGTTTCAAAATAATTTATTCTTATTCGATAAATCATCCTATTATTTATTCCCATCTAACTGAATGACATAATCATCATATTAGAATATAATATTTATGTTCGTACTCGGAGGCTCGCTAAAATTATATATTTAATATTGTAATATGTAAACATGATTTCTAATTTTTAATGAATTCAATCATTTGGGTTTTCTTCTTTGTTCATACTGGTAAATATATATTTTAATATATTTTATATTACTCATAAAATTCATACAAGTAGACAAATAATAAATGGAAGAAATAGAAAACTAATATTTTTAATATTTAGTTTTCATTTTGATAGTCATGATACTAAAACTAAGGTGTTATCTATATTTGATAAATATATTATTAATATTAAATATGCACATACGTGCAATGCAAATGATGAAAATGTACACGGACGAACACATGTTCATCTTATTATAAAAAATTTATAAGAATTTTAAAAATGAAATTTCTAGTCTTACAATTTAAATACTCAATAGTTTAGATTTATTATTATTTATGTAGTTGGATATCATATGTTGATAGCTAATACATGATTAGATATAAGATTTAGAAATTATTTAGGCTCGCTTACTTGTTTAACATAATTGACTACATAATTGTTGGTGTATTTTTAGTAGAGTTTGATGACTGAGAGTGATACAAATGGAACATTTTTTTAAAATGATATTTTTGTACTCACTACTTGATTGTTTATTCAATGTTTATATATAGATTGTGAGTTGTCTAGTCAAGATCAGAAGTGTTGATAACAATATTATCTAGTTTCTTGTTAAACTTAACTATGGTCTAAGTAGATCGAGTATTTACCTCATAATATAAACTCAAAATCTTATTTGATTAAGTCTCCTAGTTTTTGACTCTTCATAAACTTGAATTGATATAAACTTATAAGTTATTGTGTCATCCGAACATGAAAGAGATCTTTTCTCATAGGAGAAAATCTCTTTCTAGAGTATACTTGATTTGTACATGTTGATGCTTATGATAATGTCATTGTAATATCATTATAATGTGGACCAATAAGTTTAAATATAATGAATGTGTTATTCTCTCTTCTTGCTAGGGGTTTATGTAAAATTTGAGTAAAAAAAAGTAATAGGTCTATATATATATATTTTGGATTCACACCTTTCTTAGACTTCCTAAAAATGACTCATACTCAAAAAATATAATGTTACCAATCACTAAAATTTTATTAATATGTATATTTGTTTTGCATACCGAGTATCTTAAAAAAATATTTCTTAAGTTCTTGGGTGCCAATTTGTCCTGTCTTGAGGATAAATAATGAACAAATAAAGTCTTTTCACAAATCATGAGAGACAAACTAAATGATTAGCCTCTAAGATGTTGGATATGAAACTATATGTATTGAGAATATACATAAGAGGATATCTAGTTGATGATATAGTTTGCAATTAATATTATATCTTTCCAAAAATTTTTGGAACACTCATCCCAAATTGTAGTGTCAGAATTATGTGAATGATATTTATATTATTTTTTTAACAATCATATATTATTAAAGTGTGTTAGTACATAAAATTTGATGTAAAATATTATGATCCATGTATCATAATATTTAATGAATAAGAAAAAATATAATAAAATAATGATTATCAATAATATGAATATTAATTTATGAGTCTATAAGTCAGGAGTGTGCAGTGAATGATCAAGACACAAAAGCTATTATACCAAGAGGTTAAAAAAGGCTTGTCCTGTTGGAGAGGAATCTTGATTAATCTCTTTCAGTAAGAGTTCTGCTGTTTTGATTAGAAGATTCTTTGCAAACACTTCTAGATGGATCATGTAGTTAATTTTTCTTTCATCTATCAGTAAAATTTTTGATTTTTTTTTTCTAAAAAGAATATTAACAATTGTTATTGTTGTTACTCATTTACATGTGATATGTATATTGAATCGAGACTTTTTAATCTCTGTCTCTATTTTGATTAGTATTTCATTGCAAGTAATTTCAATCTGTAAACTTAACAATGAAATTTTTTATTCTTCCTTATTAAATAAAAAGAAATAATTTAAATAACTACTAAAATATAATTCTTTTTCAAATCAAAGTTAGAATTCTCAATATGAAACCTTAATTTAGGAAAAAAATTCAAGCTTGCCAATCCAAAATCCTAAAATTAGGAAAATTACAATTTGTCTCTAGTTTGAAATAAGGGTTTATCATTCTTAAGAAACAAACACTAATTTCATCCTCACACACATCTGAAACATCATGACGCACCCAACTTGTCACACATATGGCTGAAAATGATTTTTGCTTAAAAAAATGTTGCTGCCAAAGACATTAGGGATTTAATCCTAAAAATGCTTTTCCCACTAGAAATTGGCTTCCAACGCCATGAGATTTTTACACCATCTAATCCTAAATGCATTAGTACAATAGATGTTGATGTTTGTCACATACAATGGATGTCCAACAATCATATGTGGTAGTGTGCATGTAGCACGCACCCTGATGGGCATAATGCTAGTATATTGCATGTATCTTTTTTTGTAAGATTTTGTACCCTTACTCACTCTAGAATTTAATTTTCTTAGGATTTTAGCTATGATATCATGTGAAATTCAAAACTGAAAAGTGAACATCAAAAATATAAAAAATTCAAACAATATTTACAAGGGGAAGCCCTTATATATGGTGTTAGTCAGATTGGAGCAACTTACAAGTTGAATATTCTTATTCATAATGCAATAAAATAAAATAAATAAAAAACAAAAGTAATTAATTATAAATGAAAAATAATTATCTTTAAAATTATAAGCAATGAATAATCATATTTATGGTACATAGATACTTTCCACTTATAAATATTTGTAGAGATATATTATGGTAATACAATCTACTATATAAGCATAATTATATTTGGCTCTAGTATAGAGACAAGATAAACTCATGATAAAAAAAATGTTTACAGATCTTTTTTAGATTAAATATTTGTTTTTTGAAAAATAAATTTTAATTATATATTTTATAATTCTATTTAATAATTAGATAATAAATTTTTCAATTTTGCCGTTAGAAATGATAAAATATGTGAAGATTAATTGTTATTTCATCAATGAAATGATTAAGATAATTTTATTAATGTTTCATACGTAAAGGTAGAATTAGATTTATAATATTTTCATTGAATTTTTTGAGAAATTTGATGTAAGGATATATATTATTTATATTTTCAATATTTTCAACTCTTGAAGATATCTTATTTTTTTCTTTTTTAAATTTGGTATATATGATATTCATTTATTAATTTAAGTGAGAATATCGAGTTTATTTGTTATTATATTAGTAATTTTTTACATATGTTTTTAGTTGCTCCATGGGGCAGCTTAGTTGGCAGGATCTTGCCTGGGCTTTTCTTGCCTAGAGTTGCCTTGAGGTAGAATTGGGGGACAGCCTGCTCCTGCATACTGTTAGCTCAAGTGCATGTCAACATATTAACTTAGTCCTGTTAGGTAGATCAATGCTCACAATAAAATGTTATATTTCAGTATATTTTTTTCCTATAATATGTGTGTTTATATATACATATATATCATTGTCTGCAATATAAAATATTTGTTCCTTATTTTGTAGATGGTGAAACTTTGTTAATCTTTTCAAAATAGTGTGAATATATTATGATAGCTTCTTTTCATGAAATATAATTTTTTTTCTATGTTATTTGTTCATTGTTGAATACTGTAATTGAAAGTTGCTTGACAGCCATGCCCAATTAAGTTGGAGTTTTAAAGGATCCATTTTGCTTTTTTGGTAAAGATTAGTTGATAGTGTCGAGGTCATGTATTGGTCTGATGACAAATATCTTTTTCCAAATGTGATATGTCTTAGGCTCGAGACTGATCAGGCGCAGTCTCCTTGATTTTATGGGATAAAATTGTTAAGATATCAACATCACCTAGACCCTTTGCTAATTGGGAGTTTTATGCATTGGGTACTATCTTTTTTTTCTTGTTAGTGTCGTGTATTTTTATTATGCTAGATTTTAGAAAGTGAAATTTGATTCTAAAATGTTTTATATCATGTAAACCAATAACTAATTCAATCACTATATAGTGTAAAGATATCAGATGGGCTATGTTGTGTTGAGCATGACACTTGTGTTTTGCTTGGCTTTTCACGGTATGATCAGCATGAATTCACGAAGAATTGGTTAGTTTGTGCTGGCTATGCCGGGTCATGCTAGGTCATCCTGGTTTTTGATATTAAGTATATATATCACAAATTCGCAATGTAAAAATATAAAAAAATACAATCATATTTTACATTTAATATTCATATGAAATAAAAAAAATATCTATCATGATATTATCCAAATAAAAAAATGATAAAAAAATAAAAAAAATATCATCCAAATAAAAATAATAATAAAAATTTATCATCCAAAAAAATAATCATCAATCCTAATGCTAATCATTATCTGTATGTAAATCATAATCATCATAGTGTGTCTGATGGTATAATTAGCTGTAGCCTCAGCATCCTCCAAGTTCCATGAGTTATGAATTGATGACAAATCTTGTGTTCTCGTTTTAGGCATATCCTGGATGTTCAACCTTTAATTCTTTCAATCATTCATGTATGCAAATATTTCATTGATATTTGGTCGTAGTTTTAATCTTTTATTTGAAATAATATTGATTACAATAGAAAAAATAGACTTTGATGTTATGCTCATTATTAAATGAGTCATTAGATCTAATGTCATCTTAGATAACACGTGATAGGTAGATTTATATAATTTTTATTATTGTAAAATATTAAAATTCTTGTTATTGTTATGTGATAATATTAAAATAGTAATTAATACTTAAGTATTAAGATAATTTATTCCTAATTGATCGATCATTTTGTTATTTTTCTTTTGCTAATTGAATGAAAAAGTTTTCATTTCCAATTATAGTGTCTATATATGTATTCGTAGCTTGACTATAACTACTATCATATCTAGCGACATTATATAAAAATAAATTAGTTAATTTTTTCTGAATAAACCATTCAAGTCGATATTATTGTTTATGTACGTGAATATATATGTCAAAATATTTTACTCTTTTTATCTTAATCATCAAATCTATGTAGGCAGATAGATAATAAAAAGATGAAATAATGGACATATACTTTAAGTGTTTGTTTTTCATCTCAATAGACATGATATTAAACTTGTTAAACATGTTATCTAAACTTGTTAAACATATTAAACATATTACTAATATTGCACAAAATTGAGTATAATGCAAGTAGTAGGAGTGTACACAGATGGATATATTTTTATCTTATCATAAAAAATTTTCAGAAATTTCATAAAAGAAATTTGACTATCTCGGTTAGTATCATCAATAATAAATTTGTTATTTTTATTATTAACATAGTCGGATATCACATGTTTTTATCTAACACATGATTCTAAAATGAGGTAAGTATAATTCAACGGTATTTTGTATTCATTTGAATTTTTTTTAGACTCACAAATAAATATAGACTATCAAACTTTTATTATCTATTAGGTATCCGAAGATATTTTAGTAAGTTTTATATTTTTTCTAATGTGAGAGAAATAACCTCTATCCTCATTTATCTTGTCAAGTTAATAATATAATATATGTATCTAATGTAAAAAATCTTACCTAATGATTCGTGTCTAATAGTCATAATAAACATATTAATATTTATTCTGTTGTTAGATACATTATTAAATATGATATTTAATAATTTATTTGAATATGATGATCTCTAAAGATTTTTATCATGATAATGAAGAATGAAGAATCTCATATATGACAGGACCATAATGAGAATGAAGAATTTCAAAAAATTCTAAAATTTTTTTATTAAGTTTTCATGTTTAATCTATATAGTGGACGATGAGATATACAAAAAATATTTTGTCACATCTAGTTCAGAATCAATAATAAACTACGATAAGCAGATTGAAAGTATATCTGCATGATACTGACAATGCTAATATCCTCTAAAAATCTAATTGAAAGACATATGATAATAATTAGTTTGACTATATATTTCATCCCTAAATCATTGTGGTATATGAAGAGAGTTAAAGAAATTATATTAGATCCAACTTAGAAAATTTTACCGCTCATGTTCAGTTGAGTTTGTCTAAGATCTAATACGTCATAATTTTTTGGTGTATTGATTGAAATACTCTTTTTGGTGTCTAATCCTACACCCATTCCTATGAGCGTTGTGCCTTGCTCGGCATGAAACACGGCTGCCTCTGGCCTAGTACGGCATGAGACGTGCCTTGGGCCAGCCTGACCAAGGTCTAGGCATGGTTCTGGACAATTCTGTGCTGGGCTAGACATGACTCAGTCTGACCGTCTCTCGTGCCTTGCCTGGGCCGCCCTTTATACTTGACACCTCTAATGTAATATAAATCTAATATCCATTTCATTTCCATCTTGTTCTGGAATGTTTACCTTTGATTTCATTCTATGACAATGTTAGTTTATATTTCAACTTTAATTAATTTCTTAAATTGAAATTGAGAGAGTGATCCCAATCAGCTAATGGGTCTGGCAAATGTAAATTCTGACATTCAACTTTCTTCATCTGCTCGAGATCTCTACTGATCTGAATATATCTATGTGGATGGATGTTATGCTCCTTCCAAATCTTGATCTCGTGTCATTTTGCAGGCCAGCATTATTGTGCTGAAAGATATCTCTGCATGAAGATTGTTTTTTATTGGGTGTGTTTGTTGGCAATATTACCTGTTATATCTGAGTTTGTAATGTTTTGTTCTGCAGATTGTGATTTGGTTCATAATTCCTGCATCTGTAGAAGGTACGGCAGCCAATGCAAACCATACATTATCTCTGATAGTACTTGTTCAATATATTCCTCGGTTTTTTGTGATGTTTCCTCTTAACCGACGAATTGTCAAGTCTACTGGGGTTATTGCAAAGACTGCTTGGTCAGGGGCAGCATACAATCTTCTTCTTTATGTACTTGCCAGCCATGTAACTACTCACATTTGCTATGAACATTTTTCTGCATCTTTTGACAAATAAATTTTATCGATACATGTAACTACTCATTTAACAACAGGTTCTAGGAGCTTCATGGTATCTTGCTTCCTTTCAGAGGCTACATGAATGCTGGGAAAGGCAGTGTGTAAATGAAAGAAATGGGACACACTTTCCTTCATGTAGCTCTGATTTTCTGGATTGTAGCAGTCGGAATAAGCCTGCACGCATAGCTTGGCTTAGAAATAGTCATCTGCTGGACAATTGTGATGCTGAAAACAATGATCACTTTCAGTTCGGAATGTTTGCTGATGCTTTTACCAATCATGTTGCTGAAGCTCCATTCATTGATAAATATTTTTATTGTCTATGGTGGGGGTTAAGAAATCTAAGGTGTTGTAATGTAAATATATGTTTTGTGTTTCCACTTATTCCGAAGCAGTTTTTTTTTGCAAGTTTTCATCTCCAGACTTGTGCTATGTTTTTAAACTCTCCTAGTTTTTTTTGAACTAAGTTATGAGTTATTCTTGATAGTTGCATATGAGCATGTATTTTGGGTGATAGCAACAACAGTTTCCAAGAATGACAATTTTGATAATCAAGTTATTATATAATATTGTTTTTTCTAATTTTGCTGACAAGTGTGTTTTCCATGTACTCTAGCATTCGAGGTCAGCGAGTCCCATTAATTGTATATCTGTTGTGATAGTGATCGATAAAACTACATAATTTACTGATATAAATGTTAAATTTATTCTGATATACTCCCACATCATGAACAAAGGAGATGCTCCTTTGCTGATCAGACGAAGTGTCTATTAGGTGTAGTGTTGGATAAGATTTCAATTTATTAAGAATAGAGGATAACATATTTTTGATCAGACAAAGTACAAATTGTCTCCATTAATGTTTATTCTTTCATTTCAGTACTCTATTTTGGAGTGACATTTAAAACACATGAGTTCAATTTTTATTTTGAGTAAAATGGAAAAAAAAATATCAAGCAATATCATAAAATATTAAAGATCATTTTAACTTATAAAATGACTTGATCTATATATTAGAAGGGAGCAAGTTAGGGTGGTTTTGTCCTTTTATTGACATAAATATGGAGAACACATATTTGCTTCTCTAATTGATATGGCTTGTGTTTAGGATTACTACTCAAATGAGACTTTTTCTGGGTGATTATTTGTTAGTAATAATCATTCATAACTAATTCAATTTAGTTGTTAAAGGTCATGAAATGCAATATATTTATTTTATATTAGTCTGTGATATTTCTGGTATGTTTAAGCTTTTTAGTTGGGCAAGATGATTGTAGAGTTATATTAGTAGCATTCAAAACCATCAATCATGGAAATCAATAAGAATAAAGAGTTCCTGAGCACTTTTAAAAATTCATAAGGTACTGTGAACTTGGGTTACAAAGTGCGTTAGCATGCATGAGGCTTCACGAGATTGTAAGAACTTGTGACAATCCTGAGGGACTGCATTGTGGAGCAGAAGACTTCAGTAGTTCGCAAATATATGTGAAATCACATCCTGCATAAGGCTTTTGCAGATCACTAGATGAGTTGTTTCGTGCTTGTTGATTTTTATTTTTAGCCAATGAGGTGTAAATACATGTGGATTATATATTTATATTAGAACGATAAGATGAGAGCTAAAATTCCCATGACAAGTTATTTGTAATTTTTGTATGATTTTAGTGTAATTTTTATAACATGTTTCTTTCTTCTCTCTCTCTCTCTTTATTGCTTTTTCTTAGAATTCTAGTTGCACATTTTTGGGAGATATTAATCCAAGAGATGTGTTACTAGATCTTACATTTTCATTGGGGAAGGAAAGAACAAACTTCAAGATCATAGCTTTGAAATTCACACTTAAGGTGTGCCTAGGCTTAAGGTGATACCTAGCTTTGACACCTTGTCTGTGCACATGCGAAGGGACTTTATACTTCATAGAGGCATTAGTTAAGCATGGTGGGTGCTGGCTTCTAGAAGTAGCCTGTCTATGAGTGGCAAATGTGCCGTGGAGGGCTGGCACGGCCTGGTTTTGGGTGCCCTAACTGTGTCATCGTGCCATGCTGGAATGACTGAAATTTAGGGCTGCCCTGCATGACTCACATGCCTGGTTTCAAATTGGGTCGTGCCTGCCATGCTAGGTTGGGTATAGCTGTGAAAAACCAGCTTGAACCGACATGTGGGCATGGAACATACCTGGCCCAGCACACTTCTAACTCAAGTTAGGGTCCCAGGGGCCATGGGCTACCCTAGCAGGCCGCTGTGTGCTACTTGCTGTGCTGTGTTGGCAGCTGGCTGGAGACTGCAGTGGCAGTGAGGTAGTGTGATAGTGCACTACAGTCCACACACACACACATATTATAAATATAATGAATTATGAAATATAATATTTAAAATTATGAATTTAAAGCAAAAGTTTAAATAATATTAAAAATATTCTTCATTTTAAAATTATAATGTGAATTAAAATACATAAAAAAATATTATGTAAAATATACATAATATCATCTTTAAAAATATACATTGATAATATCATCTTTAAAAATAAAAAATATATAAATATGATAAATGATAAAGCCATAAATTAAAAAAGATAACACATTGCTCATTATAATGAATGTTGAATAATAATTATTGTATGTCACTTTGAGTAGTTTTGATTTTTACTATTTTGAATTTTATTATGTAAACTATCATCTACATTTAGTTATAATGCTTAAGTTTGATCTCGAAGATTTATTTTTTTTTTAAATTATTTTAGCTAGAGGTGTCTAATGTGTCATGCCTGGCCGGCACGATTCGGTTTAGGCAGCTTAGCTGTGCTTCCTTGTCAGGCTAGGCCCGTATGGTCCGGTTAAAAAAAATTACATTTTTTTTTTGCTTTTAATATTTATGGAATTATAAAATATTAATTAGATTAGATAATATTTAAAAATATTTAAATTGTAACTTGAAAATTATTGAATAGTTAGAAAGTTTAAATTTTTTTATTTGTTTTAATTATGTTGTAATTAGATTAATAGATTTAGATTATACTTTATTAGAATTAAATTTTAGAATTTTTGATGAATTTTTTAAACACAAAAATAAATTAAATACATAATTTTTTTAACAAAAATTACAATGTCACAAAGTCAAACGTAAACCAAACATCCAATTGGCCAATCCCAAACCAAAGTAAATATAATATAAATAAAAAAACTTACAAAATAAAATATCGAAATCAAAAATCAAAATCAAGCATAACACAAAACTCATAAGCATAAGCATAAATGTAACATAAGTGTTGCGGTCGGGTGTCGGCATTTTGCAATCCGACAATTATCAACTATGAGGCATCAAGTGGCAATGGCATGTGGCGTGGCAATGGGCAACCTCATCAATTGTCCATTGGTATATTATGATCTTTCTCAACCTCAACATCAAAATAATTATTATATGGATCATCATCATCAGCAATCAACTTCTATGCTTTTGTTGTGGTTGCAGTTCCTGTCCTAGCACAATCCTGGATGCTAAACTTTGAATCCTCTCAGTTCTTTATGTATGCTAAAGCCTCAATAATATCCGGACATAATATCGATCTTCTATCCGAAATCATATTCACTACAAAAGAAAAAGCAGACTCTGATGCTATGCTCGATATCGGAGGAATCAATAGATCCCGTGTCATCCTAGATATCACGGGAAAGATAGACTCATATGATTTTTATCACTGTAATATATCAAGATTCCTAGTATCAAAATATAATAGGATTGAATAATAATCGGTATCTAAGTTCCGAGAAAGCTCGCTCATATTTGACCATCCAACTCATCATTTTTCTCTCGCTAACTGAATGGAAAAATTGTCATCTCCGAAGATCGTATTCATGTCAGTATTCATAGTCTCACTACTACTATTACTACTATACTTAGTATCATAGTATGTGAATAGCTCAGTCAATTTCTCGTAAATAAACTCTGAGGTTGGATTTCCAGGTTCATGCACGAGGAAATATAGGTCAAAATATTATCTATCCATTTCACCTTAATCCAAGGGTCCATGCATACGAGGATATAATATAGAGATGGAATGGTGAACCAATACTTTAAGTACTTGGTTCACATCTCTGCAACTATATGACTAAGTGTCGGGTTAGTTTGATACTTTCTAAACATGCTAATAATGTTGTATATGCACCTGAGTGTAATGTAAGTCGTGAGAGTATAAACCGATGAACACATGTTCGTCGTGTTATAAAAAATATCTCGGGAATTTCATAAATAAAATTTTTATACATTAGTCACTGTCATCAATAAAAAGTTTGTTACTCTTACTATTGACGTAGTCGGATATCACGTGTTCATATCTAACATATAATTCTAACATTATATACGCGTAATTTCAATGGTATCTCACATCTGATTGAAATTTTTTCTTCTTAAGATTCACAAACAAATAGAGACTACCCAACTTCTGTTATCTCTGAGACGTACAAATGTATTTTAGTGAGTTATGTATATTATTCAAAGTGGGGGAACACACCTTTATATCCGCTTGTACAATCAGGTTAATCACGTGATAGATGCATCTAATGTGGAAAATCTCTCCTAATGGTTCATCTCTAATATTCCTAACAAATATGGTAATAACTACTTCATTATTAGATGCATTATCGAATGTGATACAAAAAATTTTATTTTAAATTTTATATTATTCAAAGATTTTTATTATACACTTAAAAATGGCCGGACAATCATGAGGATGAAGAATCTCAGAAAATCCTAAAATTTTTGTATTCATCGTTCATTTAGAATATGCATAGTGGGCGGTGATACATGCATAAGAATCATCATGACCTGTCCAGATATCAGACGTCACAGTCACCACTCTACTATATGTTATAAATTAATTAATTATTATTTATTTTTTCAACTTATAATATTTTAGTATGTCGTTTTTAGATGTGGACCTAAGTATCATACGATAAGCATGTTGAAAATATGTTTGCATGATGTTCACTACTTTTGGATCTTCTGAAAATTTTATCGGATGACCCATCAATGTGATAAGTTTGGTCATGCATTCCTTACCCAACTTGTTGCGGTATATGAATGGGTTAAACCCTGAGACTGAACTTGATTTTGCCTCAAAAAATGCACTGCTAAGTTGGATTTGCCTAGGATCAAATGTATTATGTTTTTTGATGCATATTTTGACATGCCTCTTAAGGTGCCCAGTCATAACTACACTCTTACCAATTAAAATTTTATTATAATATTTGTACAGTACTATTTCTTCTTCATCACCCCTAATATTTTTTTATTTTATTATATTAAAATGAGTCCAAATAATAGAAATATTCATAGTTTTTTAATTTTTAGATATTTGGGTTGAGACGACATGAGAATCAAAGTTTCAGTAGCCTTGAACCACTGTGTAAGATTTTTATTTTCTAAATTGAAAAAAGTTTTATTAGTATTAGTTATTTTTTTTGATTTTTTTTAAGATAAGAGATAAAGCCTAGATGATAGAAATATATATTAAAGAGTAGAGACTAGAGAGAGAGAGTACAAAAAATACTAATTATTTATAACTATTAATTATTATGTTAATTTAAGAGTTTTAGTTAAATAATAAACAAAAATTAAAAATATCTATATAGCAGTGTAAAGGTAGAGGACATGCACCACAGTCCACACCATGATTCAAACTTCCATAGTTGAGCTCGAGTTGCAAGTCCCGAAAAGCCGAGCCGAATGTTGAAATTTAGAGAGAGAAGAGATTTGTGAGAGTGAGAATTTATGTTTTTGAAAAACATAAAAATTATATGGGGGGGGGGGGGGGCTTTTATAGATAATAAGAATGATTTTTTTTAAAGTAATATTTTGTATTTTTTATTGATAATTAGGGGGTATAATCATGAGGGCAGTCAGATTTTGTTCCATAACTGTTAGAGGTGAAATCTAACGGTTAAAATTTAAATTATTTTATTTTTTTTAATATCGAATTGTTGGTGGTTGGGGGTGGGCCCGTGGGTCGGGTTGGGAGGGGTGGAGGGCCCTGATGGTTTTTGGAAAGCTTCTGCCACTGGTGCTGTGTGGGGTGGTGTCTTAGGTCGTGTCGAGGTACCATGCCAACGGGCCATGGAATCTTATCGGAACTAGTATGGCCCGGTTGACACCTTTAATTTTAGCTTAACAAATTTTCTATAATATTAGATTGTAGTTTTATTTTCTTATTTAAAATAATATTCATCGTATATTATGTGTCATTTTAGATAACATGTAAAAATAAATTTATTTAATTTTTATTAATTTAATATGTTTAAATTTTTCATATTATTTTTGGATAAGATAAAATAGTGATCAGTGTCCAATTATCTTGATAGTTCATATCTATTTGATGTATCACCTCATTCTTTATCCATAGTTATTTGAATGAAAATTTATCTTTGAGTATAATATCAATTTTCATAATTAGAGGCTTACTAGAATTATTAAATATTTTTTCATAATATTTAGATAAAATTTTTAATTATTTTGACATTTTATCCAATGTTTTTTGTGGTAAATAAATATCACTATATATTATTTCATAATATTTTCTCTTTATTCGATTTTAACCCAAAAATCATACAAGCATCTAAGTAACAAAAAGTTATAATGCTAATATTTTAAATATTTTTTTATTATCTCAATAGTCATGTGACTAAATATGAGTTTTCTATATATTAGTCTTGAATCTTCCACAAATTGAAGTGAAAGATTCATATCACGTGCCTAATAATGTCTTTTTTAGTAAACCTATGATGGTAAATAAAACAAGTAACTAAATTTGAAATAAATTCAAATTCAATGAATGTACTATTAAGTTATGTTTGTCTATGATTCAATGTATTATCTATTATTTTTATTTTTTATTTTTTATTTTTTATTTTTTAATAATATTAAAATAATTTTAAACTTGAGATGTTTATTTATGTAACTTGGAGTTTTTTAAATGTCTAGGTTGACCTATGACTGAGTGATGAATCAGTCTCATACATTTTTGTCAGGTTATTATTATCTATATCATATTCATCTACAATGTTAATTTTAATTTTATTATAATTATTAATTATCATAGAATTATAAGTAGAAAAGTATTTTTATTTATCTAGTATTCAAAATGGAAAAAAATTAAACAATAGACGCATACTTTATAAATTTATAAAATTGAACAAAAGATGTGTGCTTTATAAATTCATCAGATTGATCACACTTATTTGACAATTAAAAATTAGATAGATAGTTATAATAATAAAGAGAAGATATAATTTTAGTTGAATTGAAGGATGAAAAATACAAAATACTTGTTTATAAATTCTATTAAAAATTTTATCAATTATTTTTAAATTTAATTCGAATAAAATTTATTTGTCTATTTGGTTATGTCCATGATCGTTGTAGCTTAAATATAATTGCTAGGCATGCGTCACTTGGCTCAATAAAGAAAAAAATAATTTTTTGCCTTGTCATGCATGCACACGAGCTTGACAGACTACTTGAACCATATCACGTTACATGTGGCAGTGTGCAACAATTCAATAGTTGTGTGCTTTTTATTTTTTTTTAATTTATTTAATTGGGTCAGTTCTGTGTTGGTCCAAACGTGATTTGATTTTATATTAAATTGGAATTAGGGATGTATGAAGTGTACACACTCATAATATAGGAATTTTAATTTTGAGGTATGTGGGCTGCACATACCGAATTGGTGTCAGGCTAGGATCGGTCCGCTCCAGCCATTGTGTTGGGTCATGCCGTACCAAATGAAATTCATTCTTGGGCTTGCTGTCCTTGCCCAGCACGACACGAGGTGGCCATGTGCTGGCCCTTGCATCTGCCAGGAATGGGTCATATCATGCCATACCATGCTTTGGCTGCTGAAATCGGACCGTGTTTGTCTCATTTTCCACCTCTAAGCTAGTCTGTGTGGGCCTTGCCTGGTTCGGAGAGTTGGCCCATGTGCTGGAATTCCATGCGACGTGAAAACCCTAATTTGCTTGCCCGCCATGACAAAATTTAGCATGGTTAACAAAATGTGCTTTGGTCATGGCTGGATCATTCTTGTTGGTCTGGAAGAAGCTTGACTCGCATTCAGAAGAATCAGCACGTGATCTCAGGTGCTGAATTTTTCAAAAAAGTTCTCATGGTATCTGGCTCAACTGAATACCAGCATACATTCATATTAAATAAAAAAAGCAAAGCATCATTGCAATGACTATTCCTAAATTAAATATTAAACGAAAACTTGTGATCTAGAAAAACAAAATGAGTAGAAAAAATGATGTCAGAGTTGTATTGTTTTAAAATGAAAATATAAAACTCATAGAATGCATATTAATCGAATACAATAATTAATGCTTTCTCTTTGTAGCAAAATGTTATAACATTAAAAATAATCATGGTTGATGTATTCATTCTATGTAACATTCTAAGTTTGAAGTCATGATGTCGGCTTGGGGTCATGACTTTCTAGTATCATCAGATCTTCTTTGAAGTACTAAAGTCGTGGATGCAATGAATATCATGACTTAAATAACTCTTCTTTAGAGTATGATGTCATGACTTTGGGAATGTTATGATTGAGACAAAGTTCTCTTTGAAATTCAAAGTAATAATACTAAGAATGACTATGAGTTGGTCTTTTTTATTTAGAGCAAAGTATCACGACATCAAGAATAACAATGAATACTCTTTTTTTTTCGTAGTAAAATGTTGTGCCATTGAGAATGATCACGACTGATCTATTTATTCTCTGTAACACAAAGTCGTAATGCTGAAAATAATCATGATTTACTTGTTTTCTCATTGGAGTATAAAATCAAGGTGAAAAATAATGCCAACTCAAAATACTCGGTGTTTTAGCACTATTTTGAATAAGTCGTGATATTAAAAATTATTATGACTAATTGTATTAGTAAGATACTTAGTTCTTGTAATGTAAAAATGTTATAGCCATTACATATTTTAGAGATTGTGTGGCTGTGACTCTTCATTTTCTCTACAATTTAATGGTAAATTTGTGATGTAAAAAGATTATTACGATTAGTTTTTGTAGAGTCATTATTAAGAAAGAATGTTGTAATTACTCAGTAAGATCTGAAAGGTGTACTCAAGTTGTGATATGAGAATATAATAACTTTTCATTATTTTTTTTCTCTCCAAGCTTTCGTTCTAACAAATCTACTAATTTTACTCAAAATAATTATGTTTTAATAATATTTATCAAATTCTTTCATACACAAAATATTTAAAAATATTATGTTAGAATATAATTATGTTCTAACACATCACAAATTTCAATACAACAAGAAAAAAATATAATATATTTCAAAAATACAAATATGCAGTATCTCAATATGGAGAAGAAGAGAGACAGTGTGATCAGCTGCAAGGATTAAAATCTTAAAATTGGAACTTCGCTATGGAGGGCTCATATATAGGCATGAATGTGAAAGGTCTACATGATTATCTTTTAATGCTTATTACACATTCCATCATTTGTACAATCAGATTGCTCAAAGTGTATTGCTGATTTCCAATGGAGTTAAAGTTAATTTTTAAATGAGCAAGGTACAAAATATATTTCTCTGATTTTCTCTATGTTTTCCTAAATTTTTTATCCACTATTACTCTCTATAGTATATATTTCATTTTGTATATGCTCTCTATTTATAATAGTTTTCTATCACTCACTTGCGACAGACTCGTATAATTTTTCAAATGATTTAATGCTCTCCTTCACCCAGTCTTTTTTTGTTTTATCATCTTTTCTAAGATTTTTATAATGTGATCATAAAAATTTTTTTGGTTAGTTATAAATAACTTCTTGTTGAGATGTATATCTTACAATTTATCTTTTCTCTTAGTTTTTGTTTTGTATTTCTCTTTAATTTTTTTATGTTTTCTTCTTATTTGTTGTCTCTTCTCTTTTTTTTTCTCGGTCAAAAATTATCTATCGATTTTATCTTCAGCATCAAGCACACTTTCATAGTGTCGACCTTCAATTTCATTTCTTTCAAAATATCAAAGACTTATCCAAATTCAACTCCTTGCATAGTTAAATAGTGCTTGAATATGTATGCTGATTCTTCCTCATTTTTTTTTTCTATTTTTTTCATCTTTTCTATGTCAGTTCTGAGGAATGGTGATATTTATTGTTCAATCTTGGTTGTTTTTTCCCTTAAAGATTTTTTTGTCTTCAAAATTTTCTTTCACACTCACCAATGTTAAAGGACATCCGTGAGTACAATTCATCGCTCTTTTCATTCTTTGGGATTTTCTTGGCTTGACATAGCATGATAATCAAAGAAGGTGAAATTATTTAGTTGAAGAATTCATCATCCTGGTAATTGAGAATGAATTTCCTAATAACTTTTTTCAGATGGATCTTGAATTTTTTCATTAGGGCGAAGAGCAATAATGTCCTATCTTATGTGTTGGTGTAGACATTGAGAGTCAGCTATAAAATAGAGTATATGAAATATAATTAAAGCTTGCTCTCTTGCGTGAGTTATCTCCGTATTAATAGTCAATATGCTCTTTTTTGATAAATTTCTCCATCTTCTCTTCTACTTATTAATGTTTTGGTGATTATTTATAGTTAGGTTGTATCTTTAGTAATTTGGAGATCATATTATCCATAATTTTTGTAATTTAAATATTTTATTGATCAATTTTTTATTGAAGTGCACCCAAATTTTATGCACATTGCACTTCTTGTCTTACATATTTTTTAAATTAATGAAACTTCCTAACAATAATTATATTTCTTTATTTTATGTGCATGCACAATCAATTCAAATTTCTCTTCTCAACAATTACAATTTCTCTTCTTGTTTCTCCTAGCTGCTTTTGACTTTGTGATTTGATTTGGTCTCTCTCTCCTCACCTATAACTTTGAAATCATTGTTGTATAATTCATGTTTGCTCAAATTTTTGATAGTTAGAGTTATTGAAGTTTTTGTTAGAGTGAAGAAGAATTAGATGTATCACAAAAAGTAAAGTTAGTGGATTTATATAAGATTAAGGATTATCATGGTTAATGAGAAAATGCCATGAGTTTTCATGTGTCTACGATGTCTTCAAAAAGGAATATTATGTCTGAATTTGAGTATTTAGTATTATGATATTTTTTGGCTTACAAAAAAATCATGATTAAGTTTAAGTGTTATAATTTTAATTGACATATAAGAAAGTAATGATTGAATTTAAGTGCTATGACTTCTTTTGGGTATCCATGTGTGCTTGTATTTGAGTATGTATCTATACATTCATAAAAAAATGATAAAAACATTTATTGCACCACATAATACAAAAAAGTAAATTCATGAGTTATTTTTTAAGTAGTGCTACGTTTAACATTTATAATTAGATTTTCATTATATCTTCAATTTAGTTAGTGATCTTAATGGTCTAGGTTAGCTTTTTCGTATCTTTATCTTCTAATTATCTTTTTGATTTCTTCTTCAGCATCAAATTATCATTTATAGTAGATCCCCTAGGGTAATCTTCCTTATATTGTGACTTTGAAATAAGTCGTGACATTATTGTCTATGATCTTTTTTAGTTACACTATGACTTGTTTTGAAGTCGTTATTTTGTTACCTATGGTATCATTTGGTATAATTATGATTTGTTGTGAAGATGTGGTTTTTGTAAATGTTATTTGAATCATATTTATTTTGACTTAGGAAAAAAATCATGATTTTGTCTTTAAGTTTATGTTCTTCCATTGGTGCGGTCTTATCTCTTGACGTGGACTTGATCTGATATCTAAAATTGCGATATCTTCAAAAGTTAACTTTTTTTTTATAATTATTTGATCTTCATATTCCTTCAGATGCTCAATTTTTGTTATCTCTTCATTGTTTTTATTTTTTAGTGCATCAACAATTAGTCGTGGTTTGACTTGTTATAGTTTGAATTTTGTATGCTTTTATAAATGTTGAATTTTATTTATTCTTTGTTGACATAAAGTGTGAATTCCTCATTGATATTAATTAATATTTATCTAGTAGCTAAAAATGATTGTCTCAATTTCAATGTAACATATTGGTCTTTCTCATATCTAATATAATAAAATCTTTTGAAAAAATAAATTAATCAATCTTCACTAATATATTTTTAATAATACTATTTGAAAACTTGATAGTATGATTAACATTTGAAACAAGAGAATAGTTGGAGTAATCTTTTATGTATTTAACTTTTGTATTATGGATAATGATATCAAATTCATATTTGATCGCAAGTCACATAGTGTCTTTAAAAAAATGTTCTCTTCAATAATCCATGGAATTATAAAATTTCTCGATTTATTTAGCTTTCTATGGAGTTTTTGTTTGTGTATAGTACTATATTTGTTAGTCATATTTACCATTTCATGATAATCTATCATCTGAGATAATAATTCAATATATTTTTTATGAATTTCATATAATCTATCTGAGATTTAAAATTTGGCAAATGAAATATTGATTTAACTTTCAAAAATAGTTGATAAATCTTTATGATCATCAATTTGACTAATTTGTATCTCTTCTTTTTTCCCACTTCTTCATTTGTCATGATTAGGTGTGTGAGTTGGGCAGTAAGTTTTGAAGATGACATGACTTTAAAAAATATCATGATATCATTTGATGTTGTACAGGTTGTCTCGTGATTTTAGAGAAAGCTGCAACTTCTTAGTTACAAATTTCTTTTATGTTTCAGCTCTCCTTTTTGCTTATATTTATGTTTGTTCTCTCTCTAATTCTTTGCCACCCCTAAGTCTAATGAAGTACATTTCTTTGGTTGTTTTAGTATCACTTGATAATCTATTCATGCTCTTCTCATTCGTCGATAATGTTAGTTGTCCAAGTTGATTTTCAATAATTTTATCTGTTGTGTTCATATGTTTATGTCTTGTTTTAATTCATTTCATCTAGTTTATATGAATATCATTTTTTATGTTATCTTTGTGAGCAAGATAAGTATATTTTTTAAATAATAATTTTTTTATTTCCTTCAGGTGGTTGAAATTTGAGCTCGTGGTTTTTTTGAAATTGTTAACTTATTGAGTTTTTCTATGTTTTTTTTGAAATTTACCTACACTATGCTATATATTTTCATTGCTCTTATATGATATATTTTTTGTAATTTTTCACATTTGTATGATAGTGTATGCGAGACATTTTTGTTGGGTTGAAATATATACCATTTGTTCCACAAAATGTTAACTCTCCATTTGATTTGTGGGGTCAAAATTTACTATTTTTTGGTATTGCGAAATATACATTTTTTTCATACTTAGTTGTTTGTTATTTTGGACTTTAAACTTATTGAGAAAAGCATCCATTTTGGCTTCCATTATAGTTAATATATTCAACTCTAAGTCTAATACTTTGGGTTGTTTCATTCTAAATATTTAATTATTTAGAGTTTGATAATTATTATTCACTAATTCTTTAAATAGATAATATACTTTCTTGGATGACTTGTTTATAATAAAATTATTCGATTTCACATCAATTATATATCTCATCATGTAGTTATGCTTATCATAGAAAGTATGAGTTAGGAATCACAATTTAAGTTTTTGTTGCAAGCATCTCTTCAAAAGTTTTTTTGAATTGGTCTCAAATATCATATCATATTTTTTGCTCTTTTTGTTGAAATTTGTTTATGTTCTCGTAGTTGAGAGATGATTTGAAGTGAACAGAACTTGTTGAGAATGACTTGTATAAGTTTATTCTAACTTTTAATTAAAACTTATGATAAGTACTGGAACTAGCTTCAGGCTTTATTATTTAAAGGAAATGAACAAAAGGCATATTCATATTGCATCTAGGCTTAATTCGTTTATTTTCTCTATGTTACACAACTTAAAGAAAGTTGTTACATATCTATTCACATCTTTTTAAATTTTTTTACTATACTGATATCGTATCTTAGCTATCAAATTCGGCTTTGACTCCAAATATTTTTGTTGTTTAAGTTATATTTAAATCTCATAGTAGTAATCCTTCGGAGTTGGCCACTAATAATTGCTTAAAGTATTATGAAGATTGAGCTATTGAATAACTTATACTTTATTATCTTGGTGGTCATTGTCGCTTTAATTTATTTCATTTGCCATCTCTTTGCTAGCTGTCTTAGTATTATTCTTATTATTTTTTAAAATTTTGGATTCAAATATATTAATTTAGTCCTATAATTTATGTTCATATAAGTGTAGTAGATATAAAACAAACAAAAAAAATAAAAAAAATAAAAAAAATAAAACACATACAATTCAACACTAAGCATTGATGTATTCAAATAACTAAAAACATAATTATTATTTTGTAAGAATAGTTATGTTAATTCAATTTGACCAATCAAATTATAATCAGATAATTTTTAATAATAGTACCAAAAATTTATTTGTATTTTATGAGGGTACCAAAATTTATTGTTATATGATATGATCCTAAAATCTTATTGGACAATTATCTCTCTTTTAATGTAGTTTCACAATTATATGAATCATATTAGGTGTTAACTGGGCTGGGTGACTTGGGCACAACATGAGGCATGACGTGATTTAGCCATGCCAGGTAACATGGCCTAGTTTAGAGCTGTGCCTGGATTGCCATGGGCTGGCACACAACATAGCTTGGGCCATGTCAGGCCAAAAATGTTGGCATGGGAGATGTGGCATGACATGATTCGGCATGATTGTCTATCCATGCTAGTTTTGGTCTGGTTGGCCAAACCTACTAGCCTGGTCCTAACCCATGCCATCTTAGAATGAATCGGGTTAGCTTGGTTATGTTTGACTTGACATGATCCGGCGTGACCCGACAAAAAAGTATGCTAATGGGCCGTGCTAGGCTACTCCTTTTTTAGAATTATGCTCATATGACATGATATATTTGACATATTTAAATCGTATAAGTAGTAAAATAGACATAAATTCATAAATAGATCCCACAAAGATTATGTAGATAGTTTTATCAATGAACAATAAACTAATAGTTAGTGTTGTCTCACATCCTTATGTTGATGATACTTTATTATATTTAATTGATGTTGTATTTGATTGTTAGATGAATGATAAATTATTGTAAAAATGGTAGGTGACTTCTCTGACGTTGTCGGTGTTGTCGGTGTTGTCAGCACTTATCTAAATTTTTCTAAGCCGTGTCCGACACGTATACAAGGCTTTGACCTACTATTTGATCAACGATACGTCACTTGCCATATTAGACATGTATCCGATGTGTCTCTAGCCCGTATCCACGTATCCAAGTGTCCGACACATGGACACTCCTTATTGTTGCTCTGTCCATGCTTCATTGGGTGGACTCATGATCTAAATTATTATAAAATATCAAGGTTATTGTTATTATTATGTGATATGATAGCAGTAATCCATATCTAAGTACTGAGACAACTTGCTTCTGTTTGACGGTCCACCCTATCGTTTCTCCTTTACTAATTGAATGGAGAAGTCATTGTTTCTCCTTACTCAAAGCATTACTACTACTACTACTACAACTATTATCATATCTAGTATCGTATGCCAAAATGTTCTCTATATTTTTCACTAAAATTCTAGGGTACATACAGGCATCCAGATAATAAAGAGATAAAATAGTAAACCAGTACTTTAAGTAATTGGTTTTTATTTCAACATTCATGTTACTAAATGTTAGGTAATCTTTTTATTTTTTGAACATACTATTAATGTTACATATGCACCTTGGTGCAATACCAGTGGTTAGAGTAAAATTGATGAATATATATTCGTCGTGTAATAAAAAATCTTTAGGAATTTCATAAATAAAATTTTTGTATCCTAGTAAGTGTCATTAATAATAAGTTTGTTATTCTTACTATTGACATAGTCAGATATCACATGTTCAGATTCAATATATGACTTTAATATTAAGTATGTGTAATTCCAATGATGTCTCATATTTGTTTAGAATTTCTCATTCTTCAGACTCGTAGACAAACATAGATTATCAATCTCTTGTTGTCTGCTAGGCGTCAAAAGATATTTTAGTGGGTTACGTATTTTTTATCAAGTGGGAAAAATAATATTCATCTCTACTTGTACTATTAGGGTTAATAACATGATATACATATCAAATATGGAAAATCTTTCTTAATGGGTCATCTCTATTGGCCTTAACAAATATATTATGACTACTCTTTTATTAGATACATTATCAAATATGATACTATATATTTTATTTTGAATATTATATTCTTTAAAGATTCTAATTGTGCACTCATATATGGCTAGACCATCACGAGGATGAAGAATCTTTAAAAATTATAATTTTTTTTATTTAGTATTCATTTAGAATCTACATATTTGGTGGTAAAATATCCAAAAGATGCATCATTGAGACTAAACTAGATATTGAATATCATAGATATCACGTCACTATATTTCATAAATGTATTAGTTATTATTTGTTTTACTAACTTATAATATTTTAGTATGTCGTTCAAATATGTGGATCTAGTAATCCTATGATATGTAAGTTAAAAATAGATATGCATGATACTGATTATCATTGATCCTTCAAAAATTTAATCAGAAAATTTATTACCGTGATCAGTTTGGTCATATATTTCCTCTTTAAATTGTTGTGGTATATAAAGTGGGTCAACATAAAAATAAAACTAGATCCAACCTCAAAGATTCTACCACTCAGTTGAGTTTATCTAGGATCAAATGTATCATATTTTTATTCAGTATGTCTCTTTTGGTGCTTAGTCTCATATGTAATTTTACAGATTAATATTTACTTATAGTATTTGTATTTTGCTGATTTTTTGATGTTTTTTATTTTGTATAATGTTAAAGTAAGTCCAAACTATACTTTTTTTGTAATTTTTTTATGATTTTTGAGTTTCGGTCGAGAACATGAGTGAAAACATGATTTCGATCTCGGATCTCTCCGTAGAATTATCAATCTTAAAATTATCTATGTTAATGTTAATGTTAATCTTGTTATCATTAAATTTAATATTTGTCATTTTTATTTTTTTTAGTTTAATAATAATATTCTAAATTATATTTGTTAAATTAAAAATTATTTAATATTAAATTATTAATAAAAAATAAAAAATAAAAAACTAAATAAAATTTTTAAAATAATATCTGTTAATGAAATATCGTATATGAATGGATAAAAAAAGCCACACCACTTGTATCGCAGTTCGTTCTCCGCACTCGAGTTTTGAGAGCGAAATGGAAACAAACCAAAAGCAAATGTCAAAACCAAAATGTAAAATCAAGAGGAGAGAGAGATGAGATGAGAGAAAGAGAATTGTGATATTGAGGAGTGTGAGAGTGTGAGAGTGAGGTGAGATTGAGTATTGAGACTGTGTAATGCCACGTGGTGCATCACATGTGGTGCGTCCACATGGGCCTTGATCGTCCTACACGGATGCCCTCTGCCAAGCATGTGATAGTTTTTTAAAAAATACGTCACATGTAAAAAGTGGGGTGGGTCTATTTTTAATAAAAAAATTATTTCTTTTTAAAATAATCGGGTTGGTCGAACATGGTCCAATTGGACCTTTCTTGAAACCTAGTTTGAGCATGGTAATACGACTCTGCTGTTGGATAGTGCAGAACGGCAGGCAGTTGGGTCGTGCCTGGCCCGACATTAGGCATGGCACCCCCTAGCCCAGCACGAGCCGTGCCTCGAGTCGGCACGACACGGGTCTAGGTATGGTTCTCGACTGTGTTGTGCCGGGCCAGGCATGGCTCAATCGGGTTGTGCCTCGGGCCATGCCCGGACCACCCGGCTTACTTGCCACATCTACTATGAGTTGATTATCATAGGAACAAACACAATTGTGATACCTATTTTTTCGTCGTTAGGATACAATTATTCTATAACTATCAAATTATTCTATATTCAAACTTAATATAAATCAAATTATTTAAATATGTTAAATGAATCAAGTGGATCAATTTCATGATCTAAAAGTAGATGTGTCAAACGGGCTGGCCCGGCCCATTTTTTTAGGGTACGATCGTGCTTCCGTGTCGGGCCATGCCTTGCCTGGCCCACTCGGGCTTGTCTGCCCGAGCGGTTCGGGATATGGGGGACCGCGGGTCGGGTCAAATCAGACCCGACCCGTGGTCTTTTTTTGCGGGAGGGACATCGTGGGGTCGGGCTCACGGGACACCCGGCACGGGATAAACCCGTGCCGGTGTGCCGTGCCGCGGGCCGAACCGTGCCGGGCCAGGCACGGCACGGCTCGTGCCAAACCCGGGCACGGCACGGGCCCGGGCACGGAATTTTTCCTTGCCGGGCCGGCCCAGGCACGGCTGAATCGTGCCGTGCCTCGTGCCGGGCCGGCCCGGCCCGGTTGACACCTCTATCTAAAAGTCATACCAAAATCCGAAATATCATCTCAACTAGAATTATGATATCTTATTGTTGGTTGATTGAACTCTTGATATAATCTATATGAAATTAATACCTAGACGAAAGTTATAATTATTATTTTTATGATATATAAGTGTTGATTTTTGTTGATGAAATACTCTTATCAATGAGTATTTGAGATATTGTCTAATCAATAAAATTGAATAATATAACAACTCATAATAATGGTTAAGTTTTCAAATTATTGGCTTAATATCATTTTCTACTATACGAGATTCATGAATTACTATGTTTTTTGGTTTTGAAGGAGATATTCCTTTCCAATAATATTGTTTTTTTTAGAATCAACATGATTTGAATATATTATTGGATATGCTGACTCCATGTGAGTAATAGCATACTGAGTCTCAAAATTCTCAAATATTGTTGATGAGTTATTCTCGTTACTAACTAGTAGTCCACGTGATGATACCTATACGAGATGAAAAATAATAGATCTTTGTATAACAATTGAACGTACATTTTTCTTAGACTCGTTAAAAAATTATTTCTGATAAAAAAGTCTTCAAAACTCATCAACATTTAATTAGTGTCTAAAAAAAATACATGTATAGTCTTTGGATATTGGAATTTAAAAGAAGATATATTCCATGGCTCTAAATGCTAATTTGTATTATCCTGAACTATGATCAAACACAAAATAAATGAATCCAAAAATTTTAATTGATAATTTCAAGTCTCTAAGCTAAATACCTTCTTTTTATAATGTAATATCTAAAAAGTTATACATTAAAAAATGATAAAAAGTATCTAATTATTGTGGTAGATTGTGGTTAAAAAGTATCAATCTAATAATATTTTGAAATAATCTTTTCAAATAATTATGTATGAAATATCTTTATTAGATGTTTCTTTTTTTTTATCAACTTTATTTTGTTGGGTGTGCCGAGGTAGAAAATATGATATATAATTATGTTATTAATACATTAAATATTAAATCAATTTGATATATATTTTAATAAATTATTATTTTTTAATTATTTAATATTTTTAGCAAATTGTTTTTTATCAGTTTTTGAAAAGTTTAAAAATTAGATGAAACTTGTAATGAATCACAAGTGAGATTTATTTATGTATATCTTGAGTAGTTATTAATAAAAGTAGTTAAATATCCAAATATCTTTATGATCGCATATATATTAAGTTCTCATGTGTTTGAGTATATCAAATTAAATAGGTCTCTACTCAAATTGGACTGGCATATAAAATATGAAATTCAGGTAAGCTTTTCTAACTGACATGCATTATAATCATGGGTCGAAATACCTTTAAGAATAGCTTAAAATATTTTCAACTTAGTAAATAATGAATGATGAAGTTTAGAATGCACAAGTAAAAGGATTAAAATCATTAAAAATCTAGAAGAAGATTTTACTATTGAAAAGATAATTTATAATATATTATTCTCAATCTCAAATAGTAGTTTTTCTTTATGTCTCATAATTTAATAAATAAATATTAGTGAAAGTAAAAACAAAATAATAGCTGAGATATCTAAAAAATTAACTCATAGATAATAAATTAATAGAATAATCAAGAATAAATAAGATATGAAATATTAATTAAGATTTAAGCTGAAGACTATTATATTCAATAATATTCAAATATTTGATATTGATCAAAATAATTTTGTTAGACCAAAAAAAAAATAATGAATAAAATATAATTATTAATAATATGAATATTAATTATTCTATTGATAATTTACGTGTATGATTTTTTATATGCTAATAATTATAAGTATTATATTTTTCTCAATTATGCTAAGAAGCACGGATACGGATATGAATAGGACACGACATAATAACATAAAATAAATATAAATATATTTATATTTATAAATATTATTTTAAAAAAAATATTGATAAAATAAAATAAAATAATATTTATAATTATCTTTATAAATATTATTATTTTATATAAAATAAAATAATAAAAATAATTATCTTTATAAAATAAAATAATTATCCTTATAAAATATTATTAATATTGATAAAATAATATTTATAAAAAAAATAAAGATAATTTTTATTTTTGGGCAAGGTGGGCTGTTGTCGGATTTTGACACGGCTAGGATACGGAACCTGGAACCGCCCCCTGTTCCAGGATTAAAATCTGACAGTAGCCCCCCCCACCCCCTAACCTTTTTTTTGGCATTGTTAATACTCGCAGCTTTGACGTGATATCCTATTCAAACTCCCTCCCCATAGGCCGTAGGTTGAATTGCTCACCCCCTGCTTCAAGTTCCCAGAGTTAGATACGTGTCTAAGTCGTGTTCGACATGTATTTGATCTCTATTTGGTCAAACATACGTCACTTGGAATATCATATACGTATCTGATGTGTATTCGGAGTCTATCCACATGTCCGATACACGGACACTCCTATCCATTACCGTATCTATGTTTCATTACAATTATGTGTAAATATTTAAGCCTTATTTTAAATATAATATCTAATAAATATTTCTATTATGATCTATTCTCTTGTAGTTGATACATTAAATTGAGTTTCTCATTTATGTATCCCTGCAATGATAGTCTTTCTTTATACTGTGCCACAATCTAAAAAAGACAAAACTATTCAAAATTAGGGTTCTTGCAAATCATAATTTCTGTTTTTTTATAAATTGTCAAAATCTTTAATAGGGTTTTTACCCAAATGGCACCGTGCACCATCACTGGTTGCCAGTGCCACCAATGTTCGTGTTTGTTGTTCCCCAATCACATGCCCTTATTGCCACCAATGTGCATGCTTGTTATCATCATTGTGTGCTTCGGCTGCTACACCCACATCGCCTGCTATATTACACAATTAAACCACTTATCGTTTGTGTGCTTTGTTGGTACAATGCACACACATTTTTTCATAGAGTTTGTAAATCTTATACACAAAAATCTAAATTTAAATTTTTCCTAGTTAGGCTTTGATACTATGCTATAAAATAATACTTAAAAAATAAATATAATAACAGGATAAGGAAAATTGATTAAATGTTCTTATTTAATGGACACAAATGGTAGGGGCATCCACAAGTCTAGTTCTTTCATAAAAAATATAAAATAAAACTAAAATCAATAAAAAATTATAACATTAGTTAATATCATCAACCAACATGTATTAATAAATCAGAAAATATTAGTTAATATGATTAATTAAATTGTATTAATATTTAATTCCATGTATATAGTTCGAAGAAAAATTTTCAATATTTAATCAAATTTGATTTTAATCTAGGAGTTTGTATTAATATTTAGTTTTATTTTATTTTGATGCATGGATTTTATCATGTAATTAACCTATAGTTGTGCTCATGACCCATTTTATTAGTGACGGATTATACTTTGGAATTAATATTAAGTCACTCTCTCTAATATTCAATTATTTCTTTTAATTTATTTTCTTGCTTTTTTCCCACTCAAAATTTTCTTGTTTTTTATTATTATGCATATATTTAATTTATTTTCTCTTAATGATGGTCTTGGTTATCTTCCATGAGTGTTCCATATCATTCCTGGTTTTTTCTATTCCTACTCTGCCATGTATTGGGTCTTCATCTCAAAAATGTTAACCAAGTGGTGGATAGGGGGAACTAACCTTTGATCTATACCAAGATCTATTAAGTTTTCAAGTTGGGCAAAATTCCATGACATTGTGTATTTAGTTTAAATGTTATACCTTGGTATTTAACTAAAAAAATAATTGACATAAATTTTGCTTGGGGGTTTTTTCTTACATTCTGCTATTAGCATAATTGCTTAGCATGTAATACTTGAATTTTTTTTCATGCCTGTGATATGGTGTTTTCAATCATTTTAAACTTTGCAGTTCATATGGTCAAAATTTGATGACTAATACTTCTGAGGGACAGACTTTGTTCAGCATTGGTATCTCCATTATGGGTCTCGTTTTGTTTGCACATCTAATTGGCAACATGCAGGTAGTGGTTGCTTCTTGTTGGACGTCATTCATTTCCAATTAGCTATCATTTGGCATTTTTGCGAATGTGTTTGGCCTGAGGAACCTTTAAATGTTTTTTTTTTTTTTTGCTTATATCTCAAGTTTCTAATCAATGTTACTCAGAATTAAAATTATGAGCACATTTTTCCTCCAACACATTCTGATTAACTGAGTAAATGGTGTTTTTTGTTTGTTCTCTCCCATTAGTGATTATCTATTTATTATTTTTTTGTATTGCATTAGATGTTATTTCTTTTGTGACACCCTAATTGTGTTGGGAAATATTTACTCTTGAATTTTAATAGCAAGATTTACCAATGTACTTTGTGATATATCAGTTGAGATTATTGTGTTTCTATGTTGTATATTTAGTTTTGTTTTATTAGTGATGTAAGGGCATGTCTATATAATTAGAGTGATGATTGGGCTTGACAATAGAGGAATGTTTTTATTTGAACAATAACTTGTTTGATGCTTAAGTATTATTGATTCATTGTTTGTCTTTGTTCTTTCTTGATCTTTACACTACTTATTAACCAAATAAAGATTATTAGATCTTAATGTTAGAGATGTCTCTATATTAGAGTGTGAGATGTGTTAGCAAATAAAATATTTTAAAATTTTTTGTTTAACATGTTAGAACTGTGTACAAAATTAGTAGATTCCTTATATTAGATCTTAAATGTTATAGATGATTTATTCAATTGGACATACTCAGATATATGTGAATCTAGCAGAGTTGAAATCTAAGAAAAATATAAATATTTTATTATATTTATTAATGATTGTATTTATTTTGTTTGATTAATTATCTTCGCTTTGTATTACTAATTTTTCTTATTTTCTAGTAATCTTAAAAAAATGCAAAATTAGTTTAATAAAAATATTAAAAAAAATTGTGTGTGAGAATGTACTAAATTATTATTAGATAGTTCAAACATTTATTGTACTGATCATATGATTATATATTAAATTTTTTTTTATTGGCATACTTCTACAAAATATGGTTGTAGAAATAAATAATACGTATTTGGTTAAGATATCTTGAATGCTTCTTTTTGGTAGTAGAGGTCTGAACCATCATTGGGGATATGTAGTGTTAATTATAAATCATTTCATCAATCAGATATATTTTTTTATATTTTCTTTTTGTCTTTTCAAGCCTTGTATTATATAAAAAAATTATTTAGTTTGTCTTATTGGCTTTTTGAAAGTATTTGTTATGTCCATGAACTCTTTGTAGTTCAGAATAAATAACAATTGGGGCATTGAAATATATTTTTTGTTGTTCTAGCATTAAAAAAATATAAGTATTATTCACTAAAGTTTGATGTAATATTAGTGAGTGTCGATATTATATTTTTTGATCAGAACTTATTTTTTAGTGAGCCTAAGAAAAATTATTCTAGAAGATACATCTCAACTTTTTTTTTTTACTTTTCTATAGTTTGATGAATTTTTAGTTAGGAGAGAGGGTTACTTCTCAATTATATTTAATTTTATTGGTTAATACTAAGATGACACTCCTATGAAACTATCATATATATCAATAAGTACATATTATATTGAATTTGGAGAGTGATATATCTTAAGAGAGAATCTTTCTTGGGTTTGGATGATTTGATAATCCATGGGTTTAATCCAATGCTGACCTAGCATGTGCGAGAGATTAGAAGACTTGAGTCTGAGAAGAAATACATCATAAACAACATCAATAGAAAAAACTTAATAATATAAATATACAAGTGGTGCCCATATATAATGGGCTAATTATATTGGAGCATCTTATATGTTTAGTATACCTATTCATAATGGAACAAATGATAAAAAAAATGAAAGCAACAAACTCAAAATTGTAACTACAACACCCTAAATGAAGTTGATGTGTAAAAATATAAAATATAAAATTTAAAGAAATTTAAAATAATTTAAAGTCTTTTGAAGATATTTGTGAAAATATCTGCTAGTTGATTTATTATAAGAATATAAGTTATAGAAATAGTTTTATCAAGGATTTTTGTTTAGAGAAGAAGTTATTTATTTCTATGTATTCTGTTTATTACGTGAAATATTAGATTTTAGGTTATATTTCTTGCTACCTTACCCTCATAATAAAGAATAATATGAGAAGAAAGTAATTACTCAATTTCCTTTTAAAAGTATTAGATCTAAAATTTTTATTTTTAATCATTATTATTACCCTACATTATATCTTTGTATATGACCTTGAGATAATTATATATATTTTTTTAAGAGACATGATTGCATATCACAAAAGTAACAAATTTATATTAAATCTTATCTTGGTACAAGCTGGTGCTCATCTTAATCATGTATGTGAGGTTAATTATAAATGCTTGTGATCGGCAAAAGAAATTTGAAGACTAAGAGAATTTTTTATATATCTTAGTATGCAAAAAATTATACATTTAGGTAAACTTGACGTGGAAAATCTTGGTAATGATTAACTATACTTAGTACATTTAAGTGTCTATCAAGTTGTGTTGAGTTGGCATGACCTGAATCTATTTTGCTTAGTTAGCTCATTGTGCCGTGCTTGACAAGATATGTTTCCTATCTCTGGGCTATGTCGCGCTGCCATGACTTCAGGGAAGGTAGGTCTGACATGGCCTGATGGCTTGACTGAAGTATTTGGCTCTGCTGAGCTATGCTAGGTCATATTTTGGCCGGGTATAATTGACATGGTTGTGCCTCAAACATGCTTTCATGCCTGGTCCAGCCCACAACTAACCCAAGTTAGCTATTGTTGGCAACAAGTTGTAGCCATGAGCCAATGATGTGGTTTTTGGTCATGGTTGTTGTTTGCCTTTTATTTGGGTCTTGGCCTGGCAGCTTTGGCCTGGGGCCTGGGCAGTAACCAGTATGCAGTGGGTTGTGGCTCAATTACCTTTAACTTTAAATTAATTAATTTTAATCCTTACATTTAAATTTAATATATATACTATATATATATATTGTATATAGTATAAAATTTATTTAAATATAAATTATAAACTGTGATGTAAATGTCATTAATATGAAATATAAGAAAAAATATGAAAAAAATATACTAGGTCTGAAAATGTAAATCTAGAGAAAAAATATTTTGAAAACATGCATGCTAGTTCAATATTACCAATCACTCTATTTATCTGGATCATTATAACTCATAGTCTCGATATGTGTATCATTGTATTTATGAAAATCATTATTTACCTATAATTTTTTTATTTTTACTTGAAAACCTATCCATGAGACCAATAAGCATGATAAAGCTTCAATGATATTTGGTCATAATATTATTTTCATATCTGAAATCATATTTATAGCAATGTATTGAAAGGTGAAAGTGTTACGCGAGGCATTTTCGTTTGTGAGGCGAGGCTTAAGCCTCAAGGCATTGAGACATAAGTTTTTTGTGACTATAAATATAATTAATAAATATAATTATATTATATTAAAAATAAAATAAAATAGTATATAATACTTTAATAACTATTTTATAATATATTAAATTTTAATAAATTTGAAATATTTTTATCATCATCAAATTAAAAATTTAAATTTATTAAAATTTAAATTTAATTTTATATAAATAGTAGGGTCATGGTACTCTTTATCCTCGCCCTTGCTTTTGCCCTTACCCTTGCTCTTGCCCCTCTCCCCTTTCTCCTCGCACTCGTCCCTCTTCCCTCTCTCCTCGCCCACGTCCCTCTCTCCTCACCCTCGCCCCTCTCCCCTCTCTTCTCGCCCTCGTCTTTCTCCACTGTTCTAGGGAAAGCTCGATGGAGCTTCTTGGAGGTCTTTGTTGGAGATCGTGGAGCTCCATCATGGAGCTCTGTTGAGATCTACATTTTTTAACGTTCTGAAGCATTTTTAGAACACCTCGCTTTGAGGCACGCATCAAGGCGCACATGAAAAATGATTTTTAAATTTTTGATTTATAGTCATCGAAAAAATAGACTTTGATGCTATGTTAGACATTGTAAGAGTTAGTAAATTACGCTTTATTTTAGATAGTGTGAGAAAATTTTGTATGATTTTTACTATTTCAAAATGTTGAATTTTTTTGTCATTTTGAGATAAGAAGAAATAATAATTAGTGTCTAAGTGTTTTGATAGTTTGCTTTTATTTGATGAATCTACTCATCGTTTGTCTATAGCAAATTGAATTTAAAAAGTGATTATCTCGGATTTAATGTCGATTGATATACTCAGAGACTCTAAAATTTTAATACTTATTTTTATAATAAATAAATTATATAATAAATCATAAATATGACTATATAGTTTCTGTGATTAATTCATATAAGTGAATATGTATTTAATAATATTTTTCACTCATTTCATCTTAATCTTATGATCATTAAATACATCCAAGTAATAAAAATATAATAGAATGTTCAATATTTTTAAATATTTTATTTCTTAGTTGTCATAATATAAAAAATTGGGGGTTCTATTTATTTGTTAAAGAGACTAATAATATTATATGTGCACTTTAACACAATATATATAGTGAGAGTGTAGACAAATGAACATGTATTCGTCATATTATAAAAAAATTTTAAGAAATTTCAAAAATAAAATACCTAATAATTTAATTTGTCAATTATTATTTTTTTGATTTTATTATTAATATAGTTGAATATCATATATTGATATTCAATACATAAATCTAACACAAGGAATATATTATTCCAAAGATGTTGACATTTATTTAGAATTTTTTTTATGCCCGCCGACTCAAATAGTATGTGAAATTTGTGTTGTCGGTTAGGTATCGTGATATATTTTAGTGTATTTCATATATTTTTTAAAATGATGGAAACTATTTTAAAGTTTGCTTATATTATTAGGTTAATTATATGATATATACACATAATGTGAAAATTTTTACCTAAAAGATTATTTTTATTAGTTTTTATAAATATGTTTATTATCACTTAAGTATTTGAAATGTTATCAAATATTTTTCTAAAAATTTTATTTTGTATATCGTATTCCCTAAAAATTTTCTATAGATACTCACATATGATGTGAGTATCATTTGGATGAAGAATTTCATAAAATTATAATATTTTTATTTAATGTTTACTTAGAAGTTAGAATTATCAAAGTGGGTGGTGACATATTCTTGCATCCAAAGTATTCTATGATACTTTGATCATATCTTATCTTTTCTTGTCATTTCATGGATACTCATACTGTGGTCATCCAAATTGTAATAAATAATAAAACACCAAAAAACATATTACATGGATACTCATATATTATCATCTTAATTAGTCCAAGTATTTGATATCACAAAAATTATTTTATTTTGTATTATAAGATTATTAATTATTAGTTAATTTTATTTTATAATTTATATTTTGTTATTTTTATTGGTTATCCAAAGTATTCTATGATAAATAGATTGATTGTACATGTGCATAAGATCAAATATTCTTGGATTTTTTTGCAAATCTAATTGAAAGACGCATATTAGTAATAAACTTAGTCATATCATTTTTTGCAAACTCATAATGGTTAATGTTAAGGTACAATTAAATTTATCTGTGATCTAATGTAATAAATTTTTTGGTGTTTTATTTGGTATGTCTCATAGGTATTAAGTAATACTATTATGTTGATAGGTATGTATTTTGTATAATATATAAATTATATCAAATCTTCTTCAATATCTTTATAATTATTATTTTTAATCAAAGTTTTAAAAGGCGAAAGCATAAGGCGAGGTGTTTTTGTATTTGTGAGGCGAGGCGTAAGCCTCGAGGCGTTGAGGCATTAGCTTTTTGAACCTCAAAATATATAATTAATTAATATTTTAAAATATATAAAATAAAATAAAATAAAATAGCATAAATAAAAACATGAAAACAATTCATTAGGATTATTTAAAAAAAGGCATACTAGTTCACTATTTTCAGAAAAAACCATAACAAAGTCATAAAATATAAAATGGATTCAATTATAGTAATAGCTTCGAACTTTAACAAAAAAACATAACCAAGTCATGAAATAAGAAGTAGAGTAAATTGTTTCAATTTAAATCCTCCTCTCCAATGTCATCATCATCATCATCTAATGTATCAAAAGTAGGAAAATATCCACTATCATATAACCCCATTTCATGTAAATCTTCATCTTCATCAATTGGTGTCAAATTGAACTCATTCCCTTTGCCTTTGCCTCCACTTGTACTTAGTATAAATTATTAATGAGGTGTAAATATTATAAGTTTTTTTATTAAATTTAATCAAATTTATGAATTCAATTTTTGAGTACTTACTTGGTACTTCGTTATGTTTCCTTTTGTAGGAATGTGAAGAAATCATGTGATCCGATAATGTTTGAGTCTGTTGGGAGTTGGATGACACAACTCTAATAGCATCGGGATTTCGAAGGGGGGGATCCGGATTTCGAAGGAGGGGGATCGGGAGATCGTCGAGGGGGGGGAGGAATCGGGATTTGCAGAGGGGGGGGGGTCGACGAAACGGATCGGGAGGTCGACGACACTGATCGAGATGAAGAAAGGGTAATCGGGAGAGAAGACATACCTGGAGATGGAGCCGAGACGAGATCGCCGCTGGAGAAGTGATTCAAATTGGTTGCCGACGTCGCAAATGTCGCTCGATTCAAACTGGAGAAGTGATTCATAATGTTACGCTTTTCTTCCGACGCCTCAAGGCGTTTTTCCCACGCCTCGCCCTGAGGCGCGCATCAAGGCGCGCCTGGAAAATGCCTTTGAATACCTTATTTTTAATTATCTTAAAATGAGTTCATATTATTTTTAAGTTTTTTAGGTGCAAGGACCAAGACTATACAATGATTATGAAATGATTCAAATTTATATTTTTTGGTTGAGTTATCATTATATAAATTTATATTTATACCATTTTAATAATATTTATTAATTTTTATTTTTTAGTTTAATATTCAAAGAGTTTTAAGTTTAAGAGAGTTGCATTTTAATTATATTATAAACTAGGAAAAATATAATTTCAAAAAAAAATAAAACTTTTGTACTTAGACATTGAATCCTATGTGCTCATAAAGTCTACACATGTTCAACACCAACGAGAATGCTCACCTCCCAATATTAATTTATAGTTTACTCAAATTATAAATTAAAAAAATAATACAATACAAGCTCGCTATTATAGAATACACGACAATTAAAATTTTGTGAGAGAGAGAAAAGATTAAAGTTTAAATATGAAAAATTTAAAATACGAACATCCTATTTATAATAAAGTTCTAATATAAAAAATAATTATAAATTTTTTTTTAATATTTTTTCAGACAGAAATCCAACCATCATTGCATTTTTGTCCATGGTTGTTGGATGAAATGCAAAAGTTTATAAATAATATAATTTTTTTTTTTTATTAATATTTCTGATTGCTACAATGATGTTTGCTGTCATTGTTGGTCAACCTTTCAGAAAGTGCCTGCTAATAAACAAATGGTTGGAATTTTAAATGGGGCATGAGAATGCACATGTTCTATTTAAAAAATATTTGAAAAAGACATGTGCATTTGTCATGGATCACAAACTTTAGTGTTGTACATATGACCTTAAACTAAGAAATTTTATTTTTTTAATTGTTTATGTCAGTATGTTCTTGTCTTTCAGAAGATTTAATTCATAAGATTTCACATGTGAGCTTAGCAAGAAAGAGAAATATTTAGAGAGAAACTATATTACAAGTGAAATTTGAGTGATTATAGTAATAAGAGTGTCCTTTTAAATAGTGAGTGCTCTCCTTCACTGGAGGTTTACATTGTGTCATATGTTACAATATTATTACATAAGAATTCTTTAAAAAAATATAAAATGGGAAGACCTTGAATATTTTAGAATCTTCTAGAATTCTTATGAAATTCTCTTTAAAAGCTTGACTCATAATTTATATTTTCTATAATTTTTATGGGTTATGATATTCTCCCTCATTGATCTTGTTGGCATTCTCGTCAAAGCATCATTGTGACATTTTTAATATGCTTCTGGAATTTAATAATGCATCGGTGGGTTGCCTATTGGTTTTTTTATTTGATAGTTCCTTCTATTTATACATGTATTCTTGTCTTTGCATTTAGTATTTTGATCTTGTAACTCATGTCAAAATGACTTTTGTGATCTTTTTGCGTGGGGTTTTTCGTCGTGCTTGGCGTGACTTGCCCGTTGTCAGACTACCTTTATCTTGATTTCGACATGCTCACTTAAAATATTATATGTATTTTGAGTTTTTGAGGTAAATTAAGTTTACAGATGTCAAATAGGACATTCTGTGCTGGCATAACTCTTTTTTTGGGGTCCCAGTCGGGTCCATCGTGCCGAGCGTGACCCAACATGAAAGTTGTGCCATTCCCAGCAAAACACGCAGAGGTGTCAAATGGGCCTACCTACCACAGCTCGGCCCGGTTTTAGGCTGCCTAACTGCGCTACTGTGCCGGGTTGGCACGGACCCGTGGCCCAAAAGCCACCGGGTTCAGCCCGGTTCGGGTCAAGCAAAACTCTAATTTTTTTTTAAATTAGGGTTTCGGTAGTGCGCCGCCACGTCGCGGGCGTCTTCGCCTTTTCGGGGCTCGACGAGCCTCGCTCGTCGAGCATCGGCTCGTATTGACCACATTCGGTGTGTAGTCACGCGTGCTGTGCTCACGTGCCTAGACACGATACTGTAGCATGTTGTGATGGGCTAGGTCAGCTCACCCCGTTTGACACCTCTAACAACACGACTGATAGTTTGCCCGGCCCGAAATGACATGACCTGCATGATTTTGGGCAGATTCATGCCTAACGTACCAGGCTGTCTCGGATCATGCTGGACCATGTTGGTTTTGTGACCACCACAACCACATGCACAGTTCACCACCACCGTCACCGCCACAGCCACCACACACTACCATCACAATGCTATCACATAAAACTAGTTCCCTAGTTTTCTGTGACCCACCCTTGGTCCCAAATCATGATCGCCGTGCAGGTGAACCATGCCTGACTTAGCACGATAGCCTTTGATCTAGTATGACACGAGCTGTACCTTAGGATTGCACGACCCAGGTCCAAGCATGGTTCTGTCCCTTCTGTGCTGGTTATACTCTCTAATAAAATAATTAGATCATGATAAGAGATGAGTAAGTCAAAGAAAAATGAAAAATATATTTTCATGATCCTTTAACTAAACTCATTGATTCAAATTGAAGTATTAAGGGTGGTAGAAAATTAAACAACTTTAAATATGTAGCTAAGATAAATAAACTTATAGAATTAGGAAAATTCTCAAGAAGATGAAAACAATAGAAGTAATAGGACTCATTTATATCTCAATTGAAGTTTGGAGGATCATATATAAGAAATATTTGATGTGGTTGAACATATTGTTTAACAAAATTATGAGAATCGAATTTAGAGAAGGTGATTGATAGTGATGATATACTTGTATTGTATGACATTACTTGCTAGAACAAAAGAGTCCCCCAGGCAGACAAATCATCAATCGAGTTTTATTTCTGAATTTGTCAACTTTGTTTTTAATTATGTTTTTGTTTCCAATTCTCATTCTGTCCAAATCATGCCGTGACATTACCATCTTGATCACCCAAATTGTATCTATATTGAAAAATTATTCTCTTAGTTTTTCATAAATAAAAATTGTTGTTCTTATCAGTGCAAAATTTGTCAATTAGCGAAGTAACTACAACATGTATACTCATGTCTACAATTCAAACTGTCACATTCTTTTCAGTGATTGATAGTGACACTTGGGGGTCATTACTTGTAAAAAGTATACATAATTGGATATTTCTCACGAAAAATAATCTGAAATAATCATAATTTTTAAATTCTTTCATACTATAATTTCAATCAAGTTTAAAAGTCAAATTAATGGACTGAAAATAGATAATATAAAGAATTTTTTTAACTTTATTCTTGGCTCTTACTTATTAAAACATAAAATTATTCATATTAGTTCTTGTGTGGATACTTCGCAATAAAATATAGCGACCAAAAGAAAAAATAGATATTTGATTAAAAGAGCCCATGCAAATATGTTTACCAATAATGTTCCTAAACACTTTTGGGGGAAAGCTAATATCTCATCAACAATATGATAAGTCATGTATTAAAATCTCTAACACCTCATTACATTCATCCATGTTCATCATAAGCATACCATCAAACTCAATACAAAATTACTCAAGTATATATTATTTAGTTATTCATCTTGTCAAAAAGATTATAAATGTTACTTTTCTCTTACTAGAAAAATCTACAATTCCATTTCTCACATTTTTTATGAGTAAATCATACTTTTTCATATCCAACATTAAGAGGGAGAGTTTTAAAAAATATCAAATTTAGTATCTTCATTATAATTAATTCTTGTATGTTCCATCCATGATCCTCTAAGTTGTAGTTTAATTATTATTCATGTTTTTGTTCAAATTATCTATGTTCAACATATCAAGGAAGCTGAAAATTCATTTCAACTTGATATTAATAAAATTAAACCTAGTGTCTACAAAGAGAAGAATAATCAAAAATTGAAGAAACTCTTCAAACACAATTCTCTCAATTTCAAGGTATCATATGAAAAAAAATAATACAATTTGAAAATATGAATGATAAACTTTAAAAAAATTAAAAATATAAATAATAATAAATAACTCATGAAAATAAAATTATAAATATGATAAATAAGTAGAAACAAAAATAAAAAAAATATTCATAGCACAAGTCATTAGTTCGTATCTCTAGCATGGTAGTGGGGTACATATTATCATAATATATGATTTTGAAGTTAGCGTTAGTGGTGATCTCAATATTCTTAATGTTTCATAAGTTATCATTTGTTACCAACTCTTTTGTTTCATCTTGAATGTCTAGTTTTAAATTTTTTCAATTCGCTAAGTATGCGAGTGCTTTTATAATATCTGGTATAATCTTGATCTCATATTTAAAATAATATTTGCAGCCACAAAAAAAATAGATTTCAATACTATACTAGATATCGAAAAGATTAGTAAATCATGTTTTATTTTAGATAGCATGAGTTATGTAGATTCATATAATTTTTATCAACTTAAATATTTAAATTTATATTATTATTATGTGATATGATAAAGTAGTAATTGATATCTAAGTATATAGATAATTCATTTTTATTTGATGAATCACTCTTTTGTTTGCTTATAGCTAACTAAATGAAAAAGTTATTATTTACAAATATAATGTCTATATTTGTACTATGAATTCTTATTATAATTATCATACTTAGTACCATAAAATATAAAAATATTAGTTAATTTTCATGAATCAAGCTTTTAGGTTTGTTTACTTAGTTCATGTAAATGGATATATGTCTTAATATATCATTTATCTCTTTTATTTTAATCTTAGGATTCATACATACAGTCAAGTAATAAAGCTTTGGAATGAAAAATCAATATTTTAAAATTAGGTTTTTATCTCAATAATTATAATACTAAATGCAAGCTATCTTCTATATTTGCTAAAATGTCACTAATGTTGCATATGCGCTGAGTGCAATGCAAGTATTGTGAGAGTACTTAGATGAATACGTATTTATTATATCATAAGAAATTTTTAGAAATTTTATAAAAGAAATTTTTATATTACTGTCTTAATCATTAATAATAAGTTCATTATTTTTTTTATTGACATAATTAAATATTACGTGTTGATAGTCAAAATATAACTTTAATATTAAGTAGGTATAATTCTAATTATATCTCACAATTATTTATGTTTTTTAAGACCTACTGACAAATATATACAGTTAAATTTTTGTTGCCTACTAGATGTCCTAAGATATTTTAATAAATATCTTATTTTTTTAATGTAGAAAAAATAATTTTCATATCTATTTGTATTATTAGATTAATTACTTAATACATGCATTTACAATAAAAAATCTCACTTGATACTATATCTTTAATAGTTATGATAAATATATTAATAATGATATTATTATTTAAGTATGTGATAAATATTTTTATCATATACTCATATATGGTATAATCATCATTATGATCTTAGGAAATCATATATTTTTTTAATTAAATTTTTACTTAGAATCGACTTAATTGATGGTGAATAATATAAATAATATATCTTCGTAACTAGTTCAGATATTAGATATTACAGACATTATTCAATTAAATTTCTTAAATTTATTAATTATTAATTTTTTCTCAATTTATAATATTTTATTATGCTATTTATATTAGTAAATATAAGATATTTATGATAATTAGATTAAAAGTATGTATGCATATACTAACTATCTTAGGATCTTTTATAAATCTAATTGAAATATTAACGATATTAATTAATTTGACCATGAATTTTTTCCCAAAATTATTATGATAAATATATGTGGCTAATGAAATTGAAGTATATCCAATTTGAAGGGTCCTATCACTCAGTTGGTTTTTTTTGAGATTTAATACATTATATTTTTTAGTATATTGATTGGCTAACCTCTTAAGATGATCAATGCAGCTAGAATTCTCACATGTGTGTGTGTGTGTATATATATATATATATTAACATATATGCTATATTGATTCTTCTTTGATATTCTTTGAATTTTATTTTGATTATATTAAAATATGTTCATACTACTAACGTTTGCCTATTTTTAAGGTTTTTAGGTAAATAGATCAAAGTTATTGGATAAAATTTAGTTTTTGCTTTATATCTTTCAGTCTGATTTTTGTTATTATCTATACCTAGATTAAAATCATTAATATTAAAATTATTATTTATTATTATTTTTTATCTATTTATAATTCTTACTTTAAAAAAATTATAATTTAAAATTTGGATAAATTATTAAATTATAACACAAATTAATAAAAAAAATAAAATATATACCATAATAGCATAGTGTCTAGAGTAGAGAACAGAGTAAAACAGAGAAGATAAAATTATGAAAACATAAAATGAGAGAGGAGAGGAGAAGAAATGAATTTGATGAATATTAAAAAATAATATGTGTTTTATATTATATATATATATATATATATTGATTTTTTTATAATAGGCAAAATTTTGATAGTCATCAGATTTATGTTTAGTAGTCATTGGTAGCAAATTCGACAGTTACAAAATATAATGTTAAAAAACTAAATTTTTTCTACATCCATTCCGAAATGATAGTCCGATTCATGTATTTATTTAAAAATAAAGAGACAAATAGTAGTAAAATTTCGTGACTGTTTTTTGTGAAGTTCTTTTCGGCAACTTTTAATTGATATATATTTTGATCATGTTATGTTACGTACAGGATTCGCTAATTAGATCTCAAAACCAGTTAAATTAAATGTAAACAGTAAATTTCAATGATAAATAATTAGATTTTGGCTTTTTCAATGTCATCCAATCCTTTCAGCATCAGCAGACAATTAAGGACATCGATGAACTCATTGTTACTATAAAAAATTCTTTCTAGCAGTATTCTTTTGGATAAGCTCAATGATGTTTTTTTGATATTTTAGAAGTGCATGGATGTCATCAATGATAAATAATTAGATCGATGAGCATTCTTGTGATTGTCAGTTATAACCAAGAAGTCATTAATGCATTAAAACTGACTTTATAAATGAATTAAACTTTACTTTATCATATCAGACTATCATTTTGGAATGGAGGTAATATTCTTTTTTTTTTACAGACAATGATAATGATAGGTTTGCACCTGTTACTATCATTGTCAGAACAATTATTTTGGCCCGTTACATAAATATAATGGGCGAGGGGAGGTTGTTTTTCAAAAAAACTTGTGATTTGTGCTCGTGCTCATGTGGACCATGCGAACGGGCCATGCACACGTCCCATTCCTAGCCCAACATGAGGCACGGTTGGCCTCAACCCAAAATGACATGAGCCGTGCCATGAGATGACATCACCATGGTCCAGACATAGTTCTGAATTGTGCTGTGCTGGGCAAGACATGACTATTTTGGGTTGTGCCTCATGTCATGCCTGAGACATCCAACCCACCTGATTCTTTTACTTTAGGTACATGCAAAGGACTGTGTTTACATGAACTACTAAGGGTAATCAAGGTTTAAGTAGGGGTGTTGAATTGATTATGTTGGGCTAGTACGACTTAATTTTGGTGGCCAATTTGGGCTATTGTGCTATGTAAAACACGACAAAAGTTGGATTATTGGACCATGTAGTGTTAGCGCGATCACATGGTTGGTCAGCTTGGTATGACCCGATGATACTCTTTTCTGAACTAGGTAGGCTGGGTCAGATCAGGTTGTGCTGGGTCTGGCTGATAGTGGCTCGACACTGCTACTGCCAAACATGGCACCTACCATCCCAGTGACCCAATCCCCAGGATCCCACCCCATGTCCCATGTGCCAGGATGCATAGATCCACCAACTGGCATTGTTAGTGTCAAGTGCCACACTGCTATTGCTGTACTTTTGTAGTGGGCATGGGCATCAGATTGGTACTACAGAGTACTGTGCTGGTTACGGTGTCGATGCATCACCAATTTTTATTTTTTAAAATTTTTAAAATATAAATAATAAAATTAAATTATATTGTAATATAAATTAAAATGAATAAAATTCATAACTCAATAAATAAAAAATATGTTTTTTTTAATTATCATTTATTATATCGTATGAAAAATAATAATAAAATAAAAAACTTTAAAAGTGAACAAGAACATTAGTACATCAACAAAAACCACCTATTGCATGTCATACCAATCCTCTAATATACGCAATCGGTTTCTGTTTGTAGTATGACTTGAATTATCATATCTAATTTTGAAGTTATTGCTCGATATTCTTAACATCTTTAATGTCATGTGAGTTATTATCTATTAGTAGCTCATTTATTTTATTTTGAATATTTATTTTTGAATCCTCTAGTCTTTTAAGTATATAAGTGTTTCTATAAAATCCAGTTAGCATTTGGATTTTTTATATGAAATAATATTTATAACCATAGAAAATATAAATTTTGATGTTATGCTAGACATCGAAAGAGTCAATAGATTATGTGTTATCTTCTATCACTTGATATGTGAATTTGTATGATTAATATCAAATTAATATTTCAAAATTCATATTATCAGTATGTGATAGCATAAAATAGTAATTAGTATTAGAGTATTGAGATAACTCATCCTTATTCGACGGACCATATTATTATTTACTCATAGCTAATTGAATGAAAAAGTAATCATATTCGAATATAATATTCATATTTATACTTGGAGTCTCGCTATAACTACTATACCTAATATCATAATATGTAAATATTTTATCTAATTTTGTATAACTTTAATTATCTAGTTTTTTAATTAGTTCATATAAGTTTATGTATATTAATATATTTTATATCTCTACTATTTTAATCCTAGGATGCATATAAACAACTAAATAATAAAAGATAGGATGAAAGACTAGTAATTGAAATGCTTAGTTTCTATCTTAATAGTTATGATACTAAAATCATAATGTCTTTTATATTTACTAAACATACTACTAATATTATATATACACTCAAATACAATATAAATAGTGAGAGTGTATACAAACAGATGTTCATCATATTATAAAATTTTTTTAAAAATTTCAAAAATAAAAATTTTGTTTATTAATCTATATTATCAATAATAAGTTTATCATTTTTACTATTGATATAATCGTATATCATATGCTGGTAACCAACACGACTCAAATATCAAGTAGGTATAATTAAAATGATGTTTAATATTTATTTGAAATTTTTTTTAGGTCTACTGACAACATAGAGTGTGAAACTCTTGTTATCTCCTAGATTCCATAAGGTATTTTAATTAAATTTTTATATTTTTTAATGTAATAGAAATAATTTTTATTGCCGTTTGCATTATTAGGTTAATTACATGATAAATATCATCTAATTATCTGATTTTAATGGTTCTGATAAATATATTAATGATAACATTATTCTTTGAAATATTATTGAATATTATATTAAAAATTTTATATAGCATGATCATCATGAGAATGAAATATCTCAGGAAATCCAAATTTTTTTTTAAGTTTTCATTAAAGATCGACATAGTGAGCATCGAGATATATGAATGATATATCATCATGACTAGTTTACATATTAGACGCCACGAATATCACTCTATTATACTTTTAAAGTGTGTTAATTATTATGTTATTTTCATTGGTAAGTCTAGGAATTCTACAATAATTATATTGGAAGTAAGTTTGTATTACATTAATTATTATAGGATTCTTCGGAAATTTTTTGAAAAATCTATGTTATTAATTAATTTTACTATGCATTTTCTCATATACTCATTATGATATATTAAAGAGGTAAATGAACTTGAAGTTAATTCAATTTTAAGATAGTATCTTTTTTTTTTGCATGAGATCAGATGTATCATATTTTTTGATACATTAATCTACATGTCTCTTAAGGTGGTTAGTTTCATCAATATTCCTCTATATATATATATATATAATATTGTGTTGAATATTTTTGATATCTAAAGTATTTTTATTTTTAACATTGTCAAAATGTATTCATACTATTTAAATTCACTTAATTTTAGGTTTTTTAAGTAAATAGATTAATATCATTGGAGAAAATATAGTTTGTCTGAACTTTTTAGTTGAGATGTCATTAATATATATATTTATATTTAATTCATTTTAATTAAATTTATTATTTATTATTTTTTTAATATTAATTATGATAGAATTTTGATAATTATTAGATTTCTACAAGATAATTACATATCAATGCAATTCATTGTCTTGTTAGTAGAGATGTCTAATGAGTCGTGTTGTATTGACTTGACCTATTTTTTTGTGGCCTAGTTGGGACACTATGTCACGTGGGGCACGACATGAATACCAATCCATTAGGCTTGACATGGCTTATTTGGCCTCCAGTCAGGCACATCAATGTTGTATCTTGTTGAGCTGTGCTGAGTCATGCTGGATCATGTTGGTTTTTGGGAAGCTCCACAATGACAAGTGCTAAATTGCTAGTGGGTAGTCGAGCACAAACAACCACATAGGTCGAAGTTGACTTACGTGGTCAAACATTTTTTTTTCATTTAAATTGACCTTATTGCCGATTTCTTGCCATGTGTTCCGTATTTCACCCATGCTTGGTCACGAATCACCGTACCTATGGACCATGCCAATAGGTTAAGTATGCGGATTGTGTGTGACTTGACATGAGGTAAGATTGGCTATAGTCCAGAAAAACACGAGCATTGCTTTGGGCCTGCATGATCCATGTCCATGCATGGTTCTGGACCATGCCATGTAGGGCTGATCGATTGGTCCCCATGTCATGCTGGCACAACCCATTTGAGTGTCATATATCCGTGTCACCATGCCATACTGGACATGGCATGGGAACTAGCCAGTCAGCCCGACATGACATGCCTGCATAATGCTTGACCGCGCTGGATCATGTCGGGCCTGGAATGGGGCCATGTAGAGGTGTCAAATGGGATGGCCTGGCCCGGCCTGTTTTTTTTAGCACGGGCGTGCTTTCATGCTGGGCCAGGCACGGCACGGTTACTGTACCGTGCCGTGCCTGGCCCGTCACGGTTTAAAAAAGTTGGGCCCAACACGGTTCGCTTGGGCCTGGCCTGGCCGTGCGGGCCAGTCCAGCCCGTACGGGCCGGTAAAAAATTTATTTTTTTTAAATTATATATTGTTTTAATTTTTATTTTATTTATATAAATTATTAAATTATAGATAATGTATAATATTATATATTTATAATATGAAAAATGTTAAAATTTATTAAAATTACAAAGTTAAAATTTTTTTTATTATGTAATATAAAATTAGTTTAAAATTTATTAAAATTATATAATATAGTTATACATTTTTAAATGAAAAATTAAAACAAAAAATAAATAAATAAATCAATAAATAATGTTAAAAAAAATTAAAAATTAAATAAACATAAGCAAACCAAATAAAAAATGACCAATCAGCTATTAGATACTTAAGGTCCGAACCAAACAAATTACAGTTTCAACTTGGCGTGTGGGTAGGGCGTACAATCAATAAAAAATAAAACATCGAAATTAAAAAATAGTTATTATCATCAATCGTCAATCGGCATATCATGAGCATCATCAGCCACAACATCAAGATCAGTATCATATGGATCATCATCATCAGCAATCAACTCCTCCGCTATCATAGTGGATGCGGCTGCAGTCTCTGTCCTAGTCCCAGCTTTAGCATGATCATGGATGGTAAACCTTGAATCCTCTCAATCTTTCAAACAAGCCAATGCCTCAACAATATATGGACGTAATCTCGATCTCCTATTCGAAATCACGTTCACTGCAACAGAAAAAGTAGACTCCGATGCTACGCTCGACACAGAAGGAGTCAGTAGATCTCGTGCTATCCTAGATAGCACGGAAAAGGTGGACTCATATGATTTTCACCACTGTAATATATCAAGATTCTTAGTATCAGAATATAATAGTATTGAGCGGTAATCGATATCTAAGTACCGAGAAAGCTCGCTCCTATGTGATGGTCCATCCATACGTTTTCTCCTCGCTGGTTGAATGAAAAAATCATCTCCGAACAAGGTATCAATGTTCGTAATCACAGTCTCACTACTACCACCACCATACCAAGTATCATAGTATGTGAACAACTCAGTCAATTTCTCGTGAATGAACCATTCAGGTGGCTCTTTCAGGTTCATGCACAAGGAAATGTAAGTCAGGGTGTTTTCTACCCCTTCCACCTTAACCCTAGGGTCCAGGCATGCAGCTAGGCAAAAAGAAATGGAATGGTGGACCAGTACTTCAAGTACTTTGTTTCCATCTCTGCAATCATATGGCTAAGTGTCGGGTCAGCTCGATACTTTCTAAACATGCTACTAATGTTGCATATGCACCGAAGTGCAATGCAAGTCGTGGGCGTATAAACCGACGAAAACATGTTCGTCGTGTCATAAAAAATTTTTAGGAATTTCATAAATAAAATTACTGAAGCCTAGTCAGTGTCGTCAATAATAAGTTCGTCACTCTTACTATTGACGTAGTCAAATATTACGTGTTCGTATCCAACACATGATTCCAACATCATGTACGTGTAATTTCAACAATGTCTCACATACGATTAGAATTTCTTCTTCTTAAGATTCGCAGACAAACAGAGACTATCTAACTCTTCTTGTCTGCGAGGAGTGCGAATATATTTTAGTGCATTATGTATATTATCCAATGCGGGAGAAGACATCTTCATATCCGCTTGAATAATCAGGTTAATCACGTGACACATGCATCTGACATGAAAGATCTTTCCTAATTGTGCGTATCTAATATTCCTAACAAACATGTTAATCGCTACTCCATTATTAGATGTGTTATCGAATGTGACACTAAAAATTTTATTTTGAATTTTATATTCCTTAAAGATTTTTATCATACCCTCAAAAATAGTCGTGCCATCATGAGGATGAAAAATCTCAGAGAATCTTAAAATTTTTTATTCATAGTCTGGTTAGAATCTACATTGTGGATGGTGAGACATGCATACGATGATTCAATCGTGACTTGTCCAGATATCGGACGTCACGGACACCACTCTACTATTTGTCATAAATTCATTAATTATTTTTTGTTTTTCTAACTTATATATATTTAGTATGTCATTCCTAGATGTGGACCTAGGAATCCTACGATAAACAGGCTGAAAATATATCTGCATGATACGCACTATCATTGAATCTTTCGAAAATCTGATCAGAAGACTCATCAATGTGATAAGTCTAGCCATGTCGTCCCTACCCAACTCGCTGGAGTATATGAAAGGAGTAAACTTTGAGACTGAACTCGATCCAGTCTCAAAAAATGCAGTTCCAAGTTGGGTTTGCCTAGGATCTAATGGACCATGTTTTTTGGTGCATAATTCGGCATGTCTATTAAGGTGCTCAATCTTAAACGAACTCTTACATGTTAAAAGTCTCATACAATATTTGCATTGTGTCATTTTTTTATCCTCGCCCCTAATATTTTTTTATTTTATTATATTAAAATGAGTCTAAACTATAGAAGTCTTCATAGTTTTTTATTTTTTAGAAGTTTGGGTTGAAACGACTGGAGAAATCAAAGTTTCAGCAGCCGCAGACCTCTATGTAATATTTTTATTTTCTAAATTTAAATATGTTTCATTAATATTTGTTATTTTTTAGGATTTTTGTTATTCAGAATAGTTATTTAAAGACTAGATGACTGATTTTAATATTTTTTTATTTTTGGTCTAGAAAGAGAAACTTGAGAGAGTGAAAGAGAGAAAATAAATAAAACTTAAAATAAATTACCCGATAAAAGCAGTGAGGTCGGTCACGTGCACGGTACACCACAGTCAAGCTAAAAATTTAAAATTCAAGTAGAGATTCCAGAAAACCAAGCCCAATGTCGAAATGCCAAGTCCCGAGAGAGATGAGCAAGATTTTTGAGAGAGAAAATGAGAAAAAATAAGAGATTTGAGAGAAAAAATATTTATGAAAAACATAAATATTATAGAGAGGGGGGGGTGTAATTTATAGATTAAAGAAAATATATTTTTTTTAAAAGTAATTTTTTATGATTTTTTTTTAATATTTTAGGGGGCAGAATCATGAGAGCCATTGGATTCTGCCCCCTAGCCGTTGGAGGTGAGATCCAACGGCTGAAATTTAATTTTTTTTTAATTTTTTTTTCCTATTGGGGGGTGGGGATTGGGTCAGTTCGGGGGACAGTGGGTCGGGTCCAATCAGACCCGACCCATAGTCTTTTTTGGGGGAGGGCCGAAGCAAGGGGGACACTGGACACGTGACACCACATGGGACGAACCCGTGCCGGTGTGTCGTGCCATGGGCACCGAATTGTGCCGGGTTAGGCACAACACGGGCCGGGCAAGGCACGGCACGGCTCGTGCCTTGCCCGGGCACGACACGGTCCGGCCCGGTTGACACTACTAGTGCCATGCTAGTACAACCTGGTTCAAGCCTTTTTGGGCTGATAACTAGTTCAGGCATCACAAGGGCCAAGTAATTACAAGCCACAAAGTGGTTTTTTTGTTCCTATTCTAAAATATAGATCCTAAGATTTCAAACTACCTAAATGGAATATCTAATATATTTTTTCTAAATTAAATAATAAAAGAGATGAATGAGTAAATTAAATAAAAAAAACATCTAAATTAAAATTGAGAAAAATTGTAAATGCAAGTGCATTCCAATCCAATCTACTATTTAAATAATATATGATATATACATCATCAATTTACATCAGTCATGTATAGAGAAATCACAATACAACACATAAAAGTACTTAAATTAATATGAAAAATAAAATGGCAAACATCAACAAGCAATAAATTTGTACTTTAACATACTATATATATATATATATGATATAAATAATGGATCAAGAATCATCAATGAATAATAATTAGTTGGTGGCTGTGGTGTGATGCTGTTGATAGAGATGTAAATTATCATCGTCATTATCATGAATATGTCCGAAGATATTACTAGTATTATCAATATTCTTAATTTTTATATCTCATGAATAATTATTCACCATCATCTTTTGCATATTCTTCTGAATGTTCAACCTCAAGTTCTCATAGTCTTCCAAGCATGCATGTGTCTATGATATTTGGTTGTAATCTTGATATCGTATCTAAGATAATATTGGTTGCCATAGAAAAAATTAACTCTGATATTATGCTAGATACTAGAGGAGTCAGTAAATCCATGTCATCTTAGATAGTACGAGAGATGTAGATTTATATAATTTATATCATAACAAGATATCTTAGTTTTTTTTATTTTCATATGATAGGATGAAATAGTAATTAGTATATAAGCATATAGATAACTTGTTCCTATTTGATAAACCACCCAATCATTTATTAATATTTATTTGAATGAATAAGTTATTATCTTTGAATATGGTGTCAATGCTCGTATTGAGAGTTTAACTATAACTATCATACCTAGTATCGTAATATGAAAATAAGTCAATTAATTTTTCGTGAATATATTATTTAGGTTGGTAAATTTGATTCATGCACGTGAATAGCTGTGTTAAAATGTTTTTTACTTCTTTTACCTTAATCATAAGATCTATATAGATAGCTAAACAATATAAAGTTAGAATAAAATAGTATTTTAAATGCTGTCTCAATCTCAATAACCATGATAATAAATATAAGGTGCTTTTTATACTCACTAAACATGCTATTAATATTGCATATGCATCTATGTGCAATGCAAGTGGTGAGAGTGTACACAGACGAAGACATGTTCATCATATCATAGATAATTTTTAGAATTTTATAAATAATTTTTTTGTATTGTAGTCAGGATTATCAATAATAAGGTCGTCATTTATACTATTGACGTAGTTGATATTACATGTTAGTAACTAATACATGACTCAAATATTAGATAAGTATAATTCTAATAGTGTTTCATATTTATTTGAAAGTTCTTTTTTTTAAGCCTCGTAGATATAGTCTACTGAATTTTTATTATATGTTAGGTATCCTAAAATATTTTAGTGAATTTTTTATTTTTTCTAGTGCTTAAGAAATAATTTTTATTTTCACATGTACTATGAGGTTAATCACTTAATATATACATATAACATGAAATATCTTATATAACAGTATGTCTCTAATAGTCCTAACAAATATACTAGTAGCTATTCTATTATTATAAGTATTATCGAAAATTATATTAAATATTTTATTTGAATGTCATACTTTTTAAAGATTCACATCATATATTTATATATATGGTAGGATCATCATGAGAATAAGTAATCTTAAAAAAATCATATTGTCTTATTATTAATTTTTCATTTAGAGTTAGAGTCTACATAGTGGATGATTAAATATATAAATGATGTATCATCGTGACAAGTTATCAAACATCATGAATAGTATTCTATTAAATTTTTTAAATTCCTTAATTATTAATTATTTTTTTAATAAATAAAAATTTATTATGTCATTCCTGTATATAGACTTAGGAATTCTATGATAAGCAAACTGGAAGTAAGTCTGTATAATATTAACTATATTAAGATCTTACGAAATCTATTTGGAAGACCCATAATACTAATTAGTTTGGCCATGTTTTTCCTAGCGGCATCTTTGTGGTATATGATGGGGGTTAACAAAGCTGAACTAAATCTAACATGAAATGCTCTATTGCTAAGTTTAGTTTACCTTAGATTTAATGCATCATTTTTTTGATATATTGATCGTCATATCTTTTTAGGTGATCCTACCATATAATTGTATTTTTATGCGTATGTATTTTTTTATAATATATATAATTGTGCCAATTTATTATCAATACCTTAGAATTTTTAATTTTTATTATTTAAAAGTATGACTTATAATTTATCTAGTTTTTTTATTTTTTAAGTGGTATATGAGTTTGGGGTCGAGATTATTGTAGGAAAAAATAATTTTGGTCTTGAATCGTTTGGTAGAGATATCATTATTATATATATCTACGTCAATTTTATATTAATTATCATTAAATTAATTATGTGCTATTTTTTTAATTATTTGTATTTTTTAAATAAATTATGATACTAAAAAAATTTACAAAAAATTAAATAACAAAAAAATTGATTTGTTATAAAAATTGTATTATTTTTAAAATTTAACCTCGAGGCAAGGAAAGTTTCATAAGCATGCCCACACCACTATCAATTTTGTATGTTTAAGCATAAACTATATGTCATAATTTTTTAAGTAAATAATTATTTAAATAATTACATAAAAAAATAAATCAAAAATTATTAATTTCAAAGGATGAGAGATAGAGAGGATATCACAAAGGAGAGAGAGAGAGATGAGAAGAAATTCTCTTTTATATAGAGAATTTAAAAATATTTAAAGATTATTTTTTTTATTTTTTTTTGTAATGGTGAGTGTCCAAAATCATTATAGCCGACTGATTCTGACCAGTAGCCATGAGATGTAATCTGACGACTATTGTAATGTTGGTAAAAAATTATATTTTTTTGAGGTATATATCCTGCATGGCAGGGACAATGATAGATCACACTTGCCGCTGTCCCTGGCGAAGCCCTTGGCATGAAAATGCAACAAGTGGGGTGGAGAGGCCGCTCAATTGTGACTAGCCATGTAAACAGAATATGGCTTATGTGATTGTTTTTCTTAAAGCCATCCTGTCGGGTCGTCACTCATGATCTAAGACATGCTCGTGCCTGGTCCTGGATAACCATGTCGGTGGATCGTGTCACTAGGCTAGGCATGTGGATAGTGTCTGGCCAACACTAGGCACAACTTGCACCATCTCAGCACGACACAAGACATGCCTAGGGCTGACACATTCTAGGACCTAATATAGATTTAGATCGTGTCATGCCGGGCCATGCACGACTGAACTGTGTCGTGCCCAGCCCGACACCTCTAGTTAGCACATTTTAATTTAATGAGATTACTAAAAGAAAAACTAGACATCTAATTGATATAACTCTTATACTCCTAAATGAAAAGCATGTTTTAAAATATTTTTAAGGAGATGTGATTTTAACCTCAAGCTTCTTCATTAATTGTATGTTCTATTCTATTATTTTTTAGCATATATCATTTTAGATTATATAACTTGGATAGAGGGTATTTAACTTGTCGTTCATATTTTTTGGATTTATTTATTTTATCGTTGATTACTTTCTAGGTCATGACTAGTTGATATGTCGAGCATTAAGATGTGTTTTTTAATACTTTAATATTCAAAGAGGATATAAGATTATAACTATTTTTCATTAAATATTGGTAATATTTTATTAATTACAAATAAATTTTTTTTATCAAAACTTTTTTTTAACAAGCCTTGTAAGAGTGAATCCAAATATTGCATATTGATTTATTATATATTTTTTTTATATATAGTCTTACTTAGACTATCAATCAGTAGAGAGAGTTACTCATTAATTATATATGAATATGTTGTTACTTAATATGATGTTATTCTAATTGAGTCATCATATCTTTCAACAAATTCAGATCAAGTTAAGTTTAGAAAGAATTTTGTGTCATGAGTAAAGAATTATTAATTAGACACGTGATATAATATTCTATGAGTCTTCATCAGTATAGACAAATAACAAGTTGGTAATTGAGAGACTCGATTACTTGAAATTAAAATCTATATCAAGAGAGATAGACATAGGATGCTTTCTCAAATCAGAGATAAGCCTACTAAGTAGCTAGATAATCTTACAACTTATCCATCTTATTTTTTTTTCAATCGCTCTTTGGAAGAGATAAAAAATTGCACTTATTACTCAATTTTATTGGTTTTTTCATAATTTTGTCATATTCTTTTTTTTATTTATATTATTATCTTACATAATGATACTTTGATATAAATCTTTTTTTGAAATATTATTTTATTTAGGTTGACATGAGATAATGATAAAAGAGGTATATATCATTCACTTTGATGAGACTTGGGGACTAGCATCATGAATTTTGGAAAGATCTATTATTGATTGTAGATAAATATTCACTGTGAAAATATTTTTAGATTTAAGTATAGATCGTATTAAGACAAAATTAATAGTAAATATATATACTCAGATATTTGATGTAGACTGCTAAGATACTTACTCTTTAGTGATCAAGTAGATTTTGTTATATATTTTTATTTTTCTTGCAATATCTCACATAAGCTAAATATGAAAAATATATTTTTTCATGATGATCATGAAGAGAAAGTGTATATGGAGCATCCACTTGGTTTTCAAGCAATATAATTAGACATGGTTTGTAAATTATGAAAAGTATTATATGACTTAATATAGTTACTAAGAGTTTGATTTATTAGATTTTTACATATAATCACCTTGTTTGGGTTATACATGTATATTAATGAGTTTTTTTTTTGTTTTTCCAAAATAGTCCTCATAACAAGTTAATTATGCTAATTATGTATGTGGATGGTATTCTGATTATTGGACTTGAATGAGTTGAGAATCACTCAACTCAAAAAGTATTTTCAGTCTTAATTTCAGATGAATATCTTTGGAAAGCTCAGATATTTTATTGATATAGAGATGACTTATTTGATGATTAATATTATTTAATCACAAAGGAAATATATTCTTGATATTTTTTAAGAAGTTAGCCTTTTGTATTATGTTCTAATAAATATTTTTTTTGATATAAGTATTAATTTTACTTCTGATATGTTATATATAATTGACTCAATTATTTATAGGAGAATCATAAAAAAAATTAATTATCTGAGTATGATTCTATCAGATATAATATATAAAATTAATATAGTTATTTATTTACTAGATTTTCCTCGATAGATTTATTTTGACTCATTTTTTTTTGCATATTGAAATATGTGAAGAAGTATTCAGGATTTGAGATTTTTTTTGAGATCATTGATAATTAGAGTTAATTGGATGTTGTGAACTTGTATGGACTAATGCAATGGAGATTATTGTGTGTTTTTTTCATTGATCTAGTATTATTTTGGTTTATATTATTTTTCATTTTCTTAATGAAAGCACTCAACCTATGGATTGCTTCAATCTTATTTGTCTATTATATAAGGATTTGGGTTAAATGTTATTTATTATTGAGTATTATTGATTTATTTTAATTTATGTTTGTTATATTTAACACTTGTGTTATAAATACACTTATGTGCAATGCAAGATGTTGGTGTGTTTATAGACGGGCACAAGATTATTGTTTCATAAAAAAATTTCTAAAAATAAAAATTCTGTGATTGAATCAAATTTATTTATTTTAATTTTAATGATTTTATTACTCACGAAATCAAATATAAGGTGTTAGTAACCAATACATGTAACAAATATTAGGTATATCGAATTCAGCTGATGTTTAACATCAAATTGAAATTTTATAGATTAATTGACTCACAAAAACTATAAAATTAATATGATTTATTAGATGTATTAATAATTTTTTTAGGTTTATGTTTTAATCATAGTAGTCTGAGAGACAAATGAAGATGAATGCTCTAACATTGGGGACACGAGTTCGACTCCCATGGATTTTTGATACGTTTTTCCAAGTTACTTACCAGATCACTTACATGTGATTAGGATGGGCCTATTTGTTTCAATCCTGGGGTCCCAAGGCTCATATATGAGTTAAATGATTTTATGGGTTGGGTTTGAGGAGCGAGGGTGGGAGGAACAAAAAAATTATATTATATAAAAGTCAAAGTGCAAAATAAAAAAGATACTTGTAGTGTATGTATACATTGCACAATTAAATAGCATTATTTTTATAGTTTCATTTTTTTTTGGTTGTGACTAGTTAAACATCTATAAGATAATATTTTACATAATTTTTTGACCTTTTAATACTTTGAGAATCAATGATAATATGATTAAAGTTTATAGAAAAAAATAAATGTGTTTTTCTATTTATAAGAAACATTTTGTGAGAGATTACATGTTTTTTAATTTTTTAGGTTTTATACTAAATGATAAAAAATTAATTTGATAAAAATATTAAAAAATTATAAAGTGATAATATATTTGAATATATGTCAGACAAATTTAATATTTATTATATGGATCATGAGATTATATATTAGATTTTCTACACTGACACATACTTCAATAGATTTAATACTTATTTTATGCGATCAGATAAGGATTTGGAGTTCTAATTATTTTTTGTTGATGATTACTCTAAATATACATGATATATCTTTTTTCATGAGAGATCACATATTTTTTTTAATTTTTTAGATTTTATACAAAATTATAAAAACTAAATTTAATAAACTTATTTAAAAATTAAAATGTGACAATGTATTAGAATTTAGAATATATGTTAGATAGATTTAATACTTATTATATAAATTATGAAATTATATATCAAATTTTCTGTACTGACACATTTCAACAGAATGAAGTGGCTGAAAAGAAAGAATAAATATCTAATTGCACCAACTCTGACACTCTTTACTTGGAAAGTGTTTTGAAATACTTATGATGATTAATGATTTTAATCATAATCTATCTTACCATCAATAAAAATAATAAAAGATATTAAAAGAATAAATGAAATATGAGTATGACAGTAACTATGACACAAGTATTAAGTGTTCATGATTTATTCTTTCTTGAGAGTGATATGAATGTCAAGATTTGAGCAATTGGTCGTCGGATCATCTGCCTTTTTTGTTGACTTGTCTTTGGTCTGAGCAGTTTGAGTATGCTTTTTTCTTTGTATAATTTCTAAGTCATGTGTGGTCAAACCTTCTAGTTATAGACTCAATATGAGTTTGTACTAATGAAGATTTGTGAATTACTATATCATATGGATTAATAAATGTCTTCTTACTTGAGAAATCTTACTCTTTTTAGAATAAACTTAATCTGAATGTATTGGTGAATATAATTATTTTATGAGAATAACATCATACGAAGTACCAACATACTCAAAAATACTAGATGAGCGATTCTATTTACTAACTAGTGGTTTAAGTAGAGTTATATGTAAGAAGTAAAAAGTAATGAATCTAGGTGTAATATAAGGATTCATACTCTTCTAAGGTTCATTGAAAATTGAGTTTAAGTCAAAAATTACAATGTTCTCATTCACCACAATTTTACTTGTTTCTTATAAAAAATACATATATTTTCTTTGAATATTTTAGTCTACAAAAAATACATATCTTAATATCTCAGATGGAAATTTATTTTATCTTAGAGATCAATTGAGAATAAAATAAGTACATCCAAAAACTTTGAGAGGTTAGCTAAATAGTCTCCCTCTATAATGTAAGATTTGAAAGCTTATATGCTGATAAAAGATAGAATATGAAATTTGATTGATGAGGTAGATTGTGATTAAAATTATATCTCCGAAAAACTTTTTTTAATCATCTCAAGTAAGAGTGTCTGAACTATATTAATAAAATATTTATTTTTTTTCAGTAATTTTATTTTTTTGAGGTGTGTTGATACAAAAATACTAATATATAATTTCTTGATTTATACGGTAAGTAATACTTTGGTTTGACTTGTATTCTAATGTATTGTAAATTGTTATATTTTTTAATATATATATGATATTAATTTTTTAATATTTTATGAAAAATCTGAAAATTTGAAAAATTATGTGATTTTTTTTTGAAAAAAATATATTTATGTATATTTTGAAAAATTATCAACAAAAATTATCAGAAACATAAATTTATTTATGGACACATCTCTACCAGGACTCATATCTTTGAGAGTTTTAAATAGAAAAACTTCTTACTCAAGCTACACTCTTGTATAGGATATAAAATTTTGATAAATTTTCTTAACTTATATCTCATATATTAGGGTTGAATACTCTTAAGATTAATGTAACACACTCAAATTTTCTCAATTTGATTAATAATGAGTGATCGCGCTGAGAATATATAAGTAAAAGATGTAACACACTCAAATATTTAGAATAAAATTTTATCATTGAAAAAAGAATTTATAATTTGTTCTACTCAATCCAAAATGTAGTATTCATTAAGATCTTTTGATCATACAAATAAATATCATTAAAAATAAAAACAAAATATAAATTGAGTTGTCTGGAAACCCAACTGACATAAAATAAATTAATAAGCTAATCATAAATAAATAATATATGAGAATTAATAAATGAGAGATTTGTGTTTTGGTGCATTATTTATAATTTATGTGAAAAAAATGAAAAAAATTTAAAAATAATAAAAAAAAGTGGATCAAAATACAAAATAATTATATTTTGGTGCACTGAAAATTATAAACCCGGTGTTGCCCCTAATTGACACGTCAGTAATTTTAAAAATAATAAAAAAATTAACTGAATATTTTTATGGACAGCGACATTCAGTGATATAATGAGATTCAAACACACAAGCTTTACCTTTTAATACTATTTTACTACCCAGCTATACAAAATAAATCAAATGTTTTCTGAATATATTATTAAATAAATAAATATATTTTTATGTATTTGTATATATTTAAATACACACACACATACATACATGTATACATACATATATATATATATATATAAACACATATATATAAACACATATATTTATATTCATATGTTTGTATATTTGCGTGTGTATGTATGTGTGTTTTTATATTTATATATGTATATATATATATAAACACACACACACACACATATACATTGCATATATATATATATATATATATTTCGAACATGTCTGATTTGTTTTGTGTGGCTGGGTTGTTTGGGATTTAATAAAGTAATACTTGTAGGTTCTAATCTAACTTTCATTGCTAATCGATGCTCTAAGTAAAAATTAGTTTTAAAATTTTTATTATTTTTTAAATTTTAGACTTGTTAGTTGGAGCTAAAATTGAATTTTTGATTTTTAGAGTACCAAAACATATTTATTTTGCTTACGGATGCATTTTTTTATTTTTTTAAAGTTCTTTTGTTTTTCAAATATTTTATAATTGATGTACCAAAACACAAATCTCACAGTAATAAATATATAAGTTGAATATAGTCAAATATAATAATTTTTGAATATTTGTAATTGAATAAAATAAAATTTTTAAAATAGAAAAAGAATATAGTTAATAAAATATAATTATTAGTAATATGAGTGTTAGTTTCTTTTTCAATCATTTAATAGTCTATAATAAATATACAAGAGGAATAAATAGTAATTCATGAAAAAAGAAAAAGATGTGTTGTATTAGAGAGGAGTTATAATACCCTCTAATAAGTGTAAATATTATAATGAGTGAACTCTCCAAAAACATTTAGATTGCTATGGCCATTAGTTTGTTTTTGTTGTTTAAAATTGTTGACTTCTCATTGAATATAAAATCTAATAGTTGTCCTTGATATGACTCATCCTCCTATAAAGAGTATATTGAATTGTGATTCTTCTTCTTTTAATTTTGTTATGATAATTTTTTTCTATATTATGCCTCAAAATTGTGATTCCTTCAAAACTCTGCACTAATTTTTGTTTTCAAATCTACCAAAATCATTGTTAAAGATCTTCTCAAAAATATCACCATGTGTCGCCATGCTCACCCATGGTGCTGTTCAAAAGAAAATGTTGTCGCCCGCTACTACTATGCAACTCCTCATGCCACCATCATTTGCCTATTGTCATGCATGCTTGATGCCGCTAACCATGTGTGCCTTTGATGTCATAAACGTGTGTGTATACTGCTACCACTGTCCGTGCCTCTACTATCACCACCATGCATGCCTTTGACGCCGCCACCATCACCATTTGTGCCCACCACAACCTCCATGTGTGCCTTTGCCACAACCACTATGTGCACCTTTGCCTCAATTACCATGCATCCTCTTCTTTTACTAGTGCTCTCTTTGCTACTGGAATAAAAATAATTTTGTTTGTTTTTTTTACTTTAACTTAGCGTTGGTATTATTTTTGAACAATATAATACAAATAACATATATATATTAACACTGATAAAGATTCATATATAAATATTGTTATATATTGAACAAAAATGATTAGGACAACCTACATATCAGGTATTTCTATCAAAAATATAAAAAATAATAATAATAAATGTTATAACAAATGAGAAAAATAGGGGAGAGAAAATAAAAATAAAAGAGAACACAAACTCTCTTGTTAAATCATGAAGGTAAATTATAATCACGTATGTATGATTTATGATAGTTAACATGTCAAATGCTTTTAAGCAATGTAATAATAAATAAAGAATGAAAAATAAATGAGTAAAATAGAAATAAACCTACACTTTAAACTAAATCTCAATAATTTTTTTTTGTGTCTAATTTTAATCAGCACATTGAACAATGAAAAATATGAACATATTATTTTGAGTAGTTGATATATTCTAGGTCAATGGTACAAGACAATTATATGATTTATATTTTTTAATTTTGATTTATTTATTTTTTCTATTATGGTTGAGTGCACATAATATACGACTGCAATATTAGGTTATATTTGTTGTACATTTACATTTTTATTTTGAGTTAGTTTGAAATAAATTGTTTAAAGCTTATACATTATCAAATTTAAAATATATTATTATACATTTTGCAATTATTATTTTAGTGTATTTATTTCATATTCTTTTTTATTTTATGCTTGATACAAGGGAATGACTAGCTTGTATGATATTCTCATTTGGACTAGTCCACTATATAAGGGCTAGCCTATTTTTTTCGTATGTTGTTTTCAAAATTGTTTCTCTATCATCTCTTGTTCTTTCATATGGTATCAGCAGGTAGGAGTTTCATTCAGGAACGGGGAACCTTGTGCAATGGGGGTGTGCAGTAGGTGCACGCATGAATTTTAGTACAGTTTTGAATGTGCACAGTAACTTTGATCAGGGATGTCGTGGACAATTTTGAACATGTGCAATTCGCTCACACATGTTAGGAGTTGAAGTTGCACAATGTTAGTGTGCAAATCATCCAGATGCATTTCAAATCTGTTAAACTCTAATATGTGAATCTGAATGTGTTTTGAATGTCTGAATTTGAAGGTGCTTGTCAAACCCTAATTCTGAATGTGTCCTAATTTCTGAATTTCTTGAAGGTGTTTGTCAAATCCTAATTACGAATGTGTTAAACCTTGATTTGGGCTCAGTGTAGTGTCTGGCTGAAATTGGTGTGGTGGTGGATGAAGATAGAATATCAGTGATTATGTTATGGAAGCTTGGAAATAACAACTATGTATACTAGACTAGAGTCAAAACATGGTTCTTTTGTGAGGGAATGTTGGACCACCTGATAAGTAAACCATCTAATGAAGATACGAGATAAAATGATTATAGGCAAATTCTCAATTTTTAGTTGTGATGTAATAATTCATTGAGATGAAATTGATATTAGTCTTTTCATCTTACATGTTTTGCAAGTTATTGTGGAAGTTTGCAGCATCTTTGTGTTCGTCTCAAATGACATAAATATATGATGTAGTTATTTAATTTCTTGGATTAAGATTGTAGATTATTAGTTATCCCTAGTATGTTATTATTTATTTTACACAGTTTTTCTGGTGTTCTATACAATTTCTAAAAATGTTTCCAGTTGAGGTTGAAACTACAAAGAGGATTAGATAGTTGAAGAGGTTTCTAAGCTCAATATTTCCATTTTTTTTGTTCTATCAGTTTTTTGATTTTCCATAGTTAGAATTTCGTGATATGGAGTTTTCAACTAGATCGAAATTGCATTATTGAGCAATTCAATTTATACGTGTTTATATATCTCACTTTGTACTTACTGAGAAATATAGTTTATACGTGGGAGATATTTCACTAGATTGAAATTGTATCATTGAGCAATTTAGTCTATACGTGGGGAGATAACTCACTTTGTACTTTAGCAGTTGAATGAGTACTAGTGATGAGAACATTCATTTTTATCATGTAACCAATGGTGATGCTTTTTGGAGAACATCTTGTTTGAAGTTATGAAATCTGAGTCTCTTTGAAGTTTATGGGAAAAGTTCATTATATCAAGATCATTTTATTATTTTATATGGGTCAATCGAATATTACTATTTGGTTAATCAAATTTTCTTATTATTTCTTTGTTGTTGTTGCCTCCCTTATTTTTATATGTTTCTTTGGTGATGTTTTTCCCTTATTTGGGAAAAGTTTATGGGAAATCTGAGTCCCTTATTTTATTATTTATTTTCTATTTAATTGTTGTCATTGTCTCTTATCTTTTTTATTATTTGATTTGTATAAAAGCATCATGACTACTATTTATGAAATAGTGAAAGTGAAAAGAATGAATTCAAGTGTTTTTGCTTATTCTTGGCCTCAATTTTACATGTGGAGGTCTAGTAAGCATTTGGTGAGTGTGTGAAGCCCCATCTCATTATTTTATTTTTGTTTTTTTTTTTTTTTGAAATGTTTTGGTTGGATTGAGTATCCATTCGGATGGACATCATGGTTGGGAGTTTGAAGCCCCCTTCTCCTTTCTTCTTAAACTAAAATACTCCAATCCAGAGGATATGTCATTGCATACCAATAACTCTCAAAATTGACTATAAAAAATATACTCAATTTGGTTGAAATCTTAAATCCCAAGTGCCAATTGAGTTTATTGAAATATATTCTCACTAAATTCAATTCAATTCGGTTAAATCTCCAAATTCTTAAAATTTTAATTGGAGAATTTGAATCTTTTAAATTCAATTTAACAAGTTCAATTCTATTTTATTAAATCCTCAAAATTTTGAAACTCTAATTTAGAGAAATTGAGTTTTTGAATTTGATTCTCCAAATTATACCTAATTTGGCTAAAATCATTAATTTCAGAAATACTAATTTGGGAAATTGAGTTTTCGATGTTAATTCCCTTTATTAATCTCAATTTAACCAAAATTTTCAAATTTCTAAAATCTTAATTTAGAAAATTTAGTTTCCAAATTCAATTTCCCAAAATAAACTTAATTTTCTCAAAATTATCAAATTCCCAAAACCCAAATTTGGATCTAAAATCTAGATTGTTTTTTTTAATTCTCATTGGAATTTTTTTTTTTTTACATGTATATCCTGTGGAATTATATTGCCTTTAACTCAAATACTAAATCTCATAAAAATCATTAAATCCATTCTTATTTTTGAATACTGAAAGTAGAATAAGAAAGTCAGAAAATTGATCCAATATAATCTCATAAGTTTCATTACTTTCTAATAGAAGGATCATTCACACCTAGGAACTTATAGGGCTTAGTATTCACATCAACTAGTGGGATTAGTCATAGTAAAGATAAAGACATGAGAGCCTAAGATAAATGTACTCATTGTAGGAGGATGAGTCATACCATAAATATTTGTTGGAGTTAATTTCAAAGATGAGACCGAGAGCACTATACTTGTTGAGAGAGATAAGCTGATTGTTTGATCCATCTAGGGGTCCTCAAAGCCTTTTTATCAAAAGCCCCATTGAGGGTGGTTATTTTTGATTCCTTTATATAAAGGCTTAGTAGTAGATCCCTTTTATTAAACTCTTACAATTTTTTTATTTCATTTATTTACTTCACATTTTTAGGTCGTTGACTCTTAGGTGAATACTAATATTATAGATGATCATTTTGTTTTTGTTATCCTTTTTATATGTTCTTTGAATATTGTTATATTCAATGATATTGCTTCAAAAGTTATTGGATATGATGAAATTTAACTTGATTATTTATTTATTTCGTGTATTTTATTTATCCTTGATTGTTTAGTTAATATTATTTTTGTCAGTTATTTTTTTGATAACTTAATTTTGATTTTTTTTTTTTTTAATGTTTATTTATAAGATTGGATAGCTATGAAAATGTTTTTCTTGAGATTTAGTATTATAGTTTCTAAGTATTTTTTTTTGTGATAGTTCTTGATTGATATTGAAGTGTGTTAGACATTTTACTAGTCTATCCATAGTTTAAGTTATTTATTATTTGTCAAGTTGAAAATATTATATCATATTTTTTAAAGTATATATATTATAAAATGTGAGCTGTGATAGTTAGAAAAACATACTAAAATTTCCTATCGTACATATCATTTTTGTATGAGTGAAGATTTATTTGATATGATATATTTAGACTTATGAGAGTCTAATAGAGTTGATATTTAAGAGAACTTTAGATATCTAATTATTTTTATTGATGATTACTTTTGATTTATGTGTGTTTTTATTTTTTATTAGATCACAAATATGTGTTATCTTTTTATTTTGATAATTCACAAAATGAAAAAATGATATAAATATAAAAAAATGAGAACAAACAATGCATTATAATATATATATCTACCAAATTTAACATCTACTGTATTAAACACATAATTTTTCACCAGATTTAATGTGCCAGCATATCTTCATAAAATGAGATGATTAAAAGGAAGGATAAACATCTGGTGGAGATAATTCAGACACTCTTATTTGAGTGAATTATTCTAAAACATTTTTTGAAGAAATGCAATTTTAACTACAAATAATTTCATTTATCAAATGTTCTTTTATTTTGAGTGAATTATTCAGACACTCATATATTCTTTTATTTTCTTTAATTGATCTCATGTACTTTTCTCATTAGCATGTACTTTTCTCATTAACTTAATCATTGATGAGTGATTATACTGAGAAGGTACATGTAAAAGGTCGGATACACTTTTGTCTAACATCTCATTGGAGCCTTAGGTGTACCACTGCACGAATTTCCATCATGCTTGGGAGCACCACCACACATGCTTTTGCCTTGCTCAGACATACCATCGTGCTCTCTTCTATCTTGTTCAAGTGCACCAGTGTGTGCTGTCGCCTTGTTCAAGTACACCATCATGCTTTCCTCTGCCCTGCTTAGGCACACCATTGCATGCGTGTGCTTGCACAATAGTTGTTTTTTTCATCATCGTTCTTGTTGCACTATGCTTGGACAATGCACCTATCTTTGCTCCTAGGTTAAATTTTTTCGTGGGTTACTCTGATATCATGTTACAAGATAAAATTAAAAAAATAAAATATAAACTTCAAAGAAATTTATTAAATAAGAAAGTTATTATAAAATGAGCAAAAAAGATTAGGGGAGTTGACATGTTGGATGCTCCTATCAATATTTTTTTTATTGCCTCCCTGATCTATCTCATATTATTTATTGGCCCTCATATATGGGTCATGGAGCCCTGGATTCAGAGCATGTAAGATTCTCATCCTAATAGCATGAGTAGAATATTTGACAAAGACACTCTAGGTCATGCATTCAGCATTCCTTGGATTTGAACACATGTACCTTGAGTTGAGCAGCCTTCCCTTAGTAATAATCGAATTACCATACTATTAGTCTATGATTGACATATAATAAAAAAGAAAAAATTAAATAATATTTAAAACTATAACAAGTTTTTTAATTATGTTCTTTACAAAATACAAGTATAATATATTAAGAAACTATTTTTTTTTCTCTCTCTGTACCAATTTCAACTAGAAGAATCTCTACAAATTTAGATAATTAAGTAAACAATAATAGTAAAAATTAAATGCATAATATTTTTGTTAACATGATAATCTCAAACTCATTAATTGTGTAATAATTTCATTGGGTCATCTGAAATGATCCTACGTGTAGTATATAGATTAAATATTATAGAAACATCAAATTTTATTCACTATCATAGAAGTGTCAATACATTTGCATTAACTTTATTTTTGAGATTGCTTAGGATTACATGTTATGAACTTGATAATATATGATACTACCAACAGAGGTTCTTAAATAGTGTCTGCTATTTTTGTTTCCTTGAGTAAGGTGATCTGGGCAACTAAAATCTCATAATTAAAAAGTTAGGTTTCATTTTTGAATTAAAAAATAATCAAAATACATATCAAAATTTGTTAAAAATATGCTTTTTTTTAGACAAAGATGATCATGAGGAGATTTTATCTTTGATGATGGTTAAATATTTGGTACGCATTGTCAATGTCAACAATCAAAGCTAATTAATGACAACTATTCAAGAGTGACAATGAGCCACTCTATCATAATTTTTTTATTGCCTACTTTGGTACATAATAGTCAAATCACATATAAAAAAATATTGAAGAAACTATCAAGCATAATAATTTCATTAATCACCTGTGATGATATATGCATACAAAATCACTTAAAATACTTTTATATTATGGGCATATCATATGCATACTAAGCACACTAGATTATGGGCACATATGCATATGAATTAGTCAAATAATGATAACAACTATTCAAGAGTGGCAATGAGCCACTTGATCATTTTTTTTTATTGCCTACTATGGTACATAATAGTCAAATCACGGGTAAACAAATATTGAAGAAAATATCAAGCATAATAATTTCTTTAATCTTATGGGATAATAAATGCATACAAAATCACTTAAAGCACTCTCATTTTTATGGGCATATCATATTATATTTATACTAAGCATACTGAATACAATATTGAATATATACTAAAAAACATTAACTCAAAAATGCAAAATATAAAATCTCATTAAAATTAAAATACATTTTAATAAATTTAATTAAAATTAATATTATTTTCATTATTAAACCATATTTTTGATATACTTGAGATTATCCATGTGGATATTATGTGTATATATCATTTTAGTTATGTAATTTATCTTTGTTATATAAGCATTATGATTAATTGATTTTTACATACATTTTTTTATCAATTCATTTTTTTCTTATCTTCTTTCAAAATGTTCATTCAAATTTTTAATATTTGTGTTTTTTAATACTTTTTACTTATTTGTTAATATAAATATTTTGATAGTAATTATGTGTATATTTCTCTACACATCTGAACTATGTGAGATTATTCTATGAATATCATGTCTCACAACAACATATTTTTTTAGATTATGAAGTATAATCTATTTTATTAATTATGCTAAATTATTTTTTTATTTTTTTAGATATTCTTCTATCACATAAAACTTATAAAATTATCAATCATTGCATCTAACATATGCTATTTTTATATTCTATTTTTTTTTTACTTTGTTGTCTTTAATTTAGATCATAAATATTTAAATTAATTATATTATAAAATTTTTATGGTATAATCTCAATTAAATTGTTTATTGATTCAATGTTAAGATTAAATATTATTGTATATTATATGTATATGAGTATATCTATTATTTATATTGCAAAATAAAGTACTAAAGAAAGATTACACAAAAAGTCAAAAGTAAGAAATTGAGAGAGGCATAAAGAGGAGAAGAAATTGAGAATAAATATTTAAATTTTTTATTCTCTATTTATAGAAAAAATAAAATTTAAATTTCTTATTTTTTTTATTTTTTATAATTTTGTTTAATTTTAAATGGTCAGAATCACGATAGTTGTCAGATTCTAGTTGCAGTAGTTTTTAGAATCAATCTGATGGCTACAATAATCTTAGATGTTATAATTTTTTTTCTTTTGTAGTAGATGGGCCAACATTAATAGAGATAGGTGTGACCTATCAATGTTCATGTCATAAGCTCATTGCATGAAAATTCATTGGATGGTTGATTCACCCAGCCAGAATTTTTTAAAAAACCTACTATGTCTGGCTGTGGCTCGATGAGATTTGACCTTGGTGACCCGATCATAGTGAGTCATTGGTCAATGGGCTGGTGGATCATACCACCATGCTAGGCATGTGGGTCGTGTTTGGCTTGACACAAGGCACGACTTTCACTAGCCCAGCACGACTTGAGGCGTGCCATGGAGTGACCCCGTCTAAGACCAGGCATAATGTTGGACCATGTCGTGCTGAGCCATGCACGACTGAAGTATGTTGTGCCATGGACCATACTCAGGTCATCCAATTTGTTCGACATCTTTACTTTTGCCCTCAAGAAATATTGGAATAGAGGTGATATATTTGCCTAACTGTTATAGCAAATGGTAGTGTGAAAAGAATGTATTTAGCCTTTATTTTTGAGTAGTTGTCATATCTAAAATATTTCATTAGTAACAATTATTATTATTTTGATTTTTTTTATTCTAAATCTTGAAATAAATATCTTACTTTTTCATGAGATAAAATTATTTTTGAGAAAAATACAAGTGTTTAGCTTGTCATTTAAGTTTTAAAGACTTCTTCACATATCTTAGCATGTTAAGAGTTATGTCAAAATGAATTTATCAAAAAAAATCTAGTAATAATTAACTATATTGATAACTGACTATTTATGTTATTTTTGATTTGATAATAATTATATAATGGATCTTTCTTATGATTTTTCTAAGTAATAAAACTAACTGAAATAGTTTCATTAGACGTGAAGTCAATACTTGGGTGAATAAGAGTATCTATTGAAGCAGAATTTAAATGATCGACATTTGTAAGAGTATCAAGTGCATCTCTTATGCGACAAGATGATATTTCTCTAATAAATTATTTTTTTATTAAGAAAATATTTGAGTCTCTTAAAAATTATTCGGTTGAAATTATCTCTGAAGTTATTATTTGAGTTAAGTGATTTTCAACTAATTATCTCTTGTAATCAAAATGATATCCACGTAGATGATCAGTAAATTCATATTGCTATTAGGACGTTTCTAGAAGAACAAAGAAAAATTAATATTATATTTGTGTAACTCTAATGAAATAACTACCTACAAAATTTTCATAAAACCAATCTTTTGATAATTATTTTAGGCTGTACAAAATCTTTCATAATTTGCAAACTACTTATGATTATACTGCTTGAAATCCTAATTGTTGCTTCATATATATGTTTTCAAGGTTATCATAAAGAAATGTATTCTTTATATTTAGTTGGTTTATCCTCCAACTATGAGATATTATGAGAGAAATAAAAATATATATTGAGGTTATCAGTTATTTTGGCCATTGGAGAGTAAGTAAAATGATCTTTTTGAGTAGATGTCATATCAAAAATATCTTACAAGTATAACTATCACTCTGAACTCTGGCTATTTATTGAATCTTGAAATAATTGTGTATTTTTTACTTTTCAATGAGATTGTTGCCTCCAATATAAGTGTACAATTTTATAGTAAATCTTTTTTTAATGTATGCTGGTATTTATGATGAATTTGAATATTTAACTAATTATAAGTATTTATGATCTTTAAAAAAGATTTTAAGTCTTGGAGACTTTTTCATATATTGAGGTATATGAAAAAGTTTAAGTATATTAACTTTTATATCATATTTAGTCTAGTTATAGTCAGATAATTAATTTATTTATATGATTTTTTTATAAGAAGTTGAATTAATCAGAACCATCACATTAAAAGTCAAGTCATTACTTGAATTAATAAGAGTATCTATTGGAGTACATAGTGAAGTAGAGTCAATCACTTTACAGAATTCCTCTAAAAGAATAAAGGATAATTGGTAAAATATATGTGTAATCTTTACAAGATGATTGTTTTTGAAAATTTTATAAATCAGACTTTTGTTAAATATTTTATATCTTTTTCTAATCTGTAAATTATACCTAATTATGCTATTTAAAATCTCAGTGGTTATCACATATACATCTTCTCAATGTGATCATGAAGAAATATATTTTTCATATCTAGTTGGTATATTTTCTAACTATGAGATGATCCCCGAGAATAAATAATATGTATTGAGATCATCTTGATCATTGGAGAGTAGGTGTTCTGATAGTCTATACCAAATATTTGAGCATATTCCTTTGCTTTAAGTTTTGTCTTAAGGTGATTTACATTCTCATCTAGACATGTGTTCACAGTGAACATCCACCTGTATTCAAGATTTCTTCTTGAAGATTATGATTCTAATTTTTAAATCTATTTAGAGTAGATGACAATGACATGTGTTTTATCTATTATGACTTGAGGTGATTTATAATGAGATAATATTTTATAAAAAGATTTGAGTATACTAATAATTATTAAGAGAAGTAATAAAAGAAATAAAAAAAGAAATAAGACATATATACGACAAAATCTATGAAATTAAGTGCTAAGTACAATTGTATGACAAGATCTTGTCTTTCATTTTTAATATAGACTCTAAGTTTTAGGTGGTAAAATATCATAGTTATCGATTTAGTGAATTAGTATTAGTGTAACTATAGACTTTTGTAATACTGTATCATTTGGGTTTGAATAAGATCCCCTTCTTGGGAACCCTTACGTTCTTTCAACTTGGTATAATTTTAATTTATTGGTAGGTATGATGATTCCGTAAGAATATCATACATAGTACTAACATAATCAGATTTAGTCAATGTGTAACTCTCTCTAACAATTGGTGATCAAGACAGAGCTATAAGTAAGAGAGGAAAGATAATGATTATAGGTAAAATATTTAAGTTCACTTTTTCTAGGCTCATTAAAAAATGAGTCATGGTAAAAAAAAATAATATTGATATATACTAAAATTTTATAAGTGTCTAATGAGAAATATTTGATACTTTTTGGATATGAAAATATCTAAGAAAAGTATAAATCAAGACCCAAAATGATAATTTATCCTATATAGGAGAGCAATTAAGAAAAAAATAAGTATATCAAAAAAATTTTATAAGTAAGCTAAATAATATTTCTTCAAGTTCAAGATATAGGATCTGGAAGAGTATGTACTAAAAAATAATATACAATGACATCTGATTAATAAAATAAATTATATTAACAAATGTGATTAAATTTCTAAATCTTTAACTGATTATATCTCTATTAGGTATTTATATGTTTGAATGTATCAAATCAAATTAGTTCTTACTAATTCAGATTGACTTGTAGTATACAAAATTTTTGTAAGTTTTCTTGGGTGACATGCTTGACACTTTATAATTGAAATACCTGAGAATGCATAAGTAATAAGAATAAAATACTCATACATATAAGAGAAAATCTTATTCTAAAAGAGAGAACGTATAATCTATTCTACCCAATCTTAAATAAAATCCTTCTTTGAGTTTGTTGATCTTACAAATAAATATTAGTGAAAATAAAGATAAAATCATTGCTATACAAATAAAATTAATCACAAAGAATAAATTAACAAAAAAATTATGAATAATTATGACATGAGAGAGTAAAAAAGATTCAAATTGAATAATATAATAATCTATAACTTATGAGTATTTTTTATTAATGATAATAATATTTTCAGAATAAAGAAATAATTTAAAGAATAAAATATGATTATTAGTGTTATGAATGTTTACTCTTGCATCGATAATTTAAGAGCCTGAAGTGACATACATATAAAATGACCAGTTGATATATGATAGAAAGAAAATATTTGTTGTTGTTTTATAGAAGAGTTTTGTATACTTTTTTCAAATAAGTGTTATGTTGGATTGACTTTATTAGGATTTCTGGATAGTTTTATGTAATGCTCTAAATATCTTCTATGAAAATTAAATTAAATTATTATCTGTGGTATATGTTATTCTCTTACTATGAGTATACTGAACATAGATTCTTTTTTATTTTTATTTTTTTTTTGTTGTGATAATTTATACATACCACAAAAATATGGTTACTTCAAAGAATAGTGAAATTAATATACCCAATAACCTTTTTTCTAACATAAATAAAATTCCATGATACCTAGCTGCCCCCTGCAACATTGTCGACGTCCCTGTCATCGCCACCATCGTCGCCACTGCTATTCTGGACTCTACTGGCCACCTCCACTACTATTCTGGACTCTGTTGGCCATTACCACCATTGCTTCCATTCCAGACTCCACTAGCCACAACTGTCATTGTTTAGTTAGGATTTACATGTAAGAAAGAAAATCATGGCATGTGCTGCACGCCTCCATTTAGAGGTGTCAAACGGGCCGGCCCGGCACGGCACGGCCCGTTTTTCACCAGCACGATCGTGCTACCGTGCCGTGCCCGGCACGGCACGGTTTAAAAAAACCGGGCCCTGCACGGCCCGCAGGCACGACGGGCCCTGCACGGCCCGCAGGCACGACGGCCGTGCCGTGCCTCGCCTGGCCCGCTCGGGCAAACCTGTCCGAGCGGTTCGGGAAACGGGGGTCTTTTTTTGCCGGAGGGGAAGCATGCGGTCGGATTCACGGGGCTCCCAGCACGGGATAAACCCGTGCCGGTTTTCCGTGCCGGGCACGGCACGGGCCCGGGCACGGATTTTTTCCGGGCCGGGCCGGCCCAGGCACGGCTGAACCGTGCCGTGCCTCGTGCTGGGCCGGGCCGACCCGGCACGGTTGACACCTCTACCTCCATTGTGCATCAACTATTACAAATGGCATGCAATGTTTCCCTTTACTATGCACAGGCCTATGTCTACACAGTGCACCTCCACATTCCTGCACTATGTGCACAAATGTACTGTACAACTACACTCTTCGGAAATTTACTACACCCACCCACTGCATAATGTGCAAGATGCCTTGCACAATTTAGTTCACTGTGCAGAAATGATTATCACCCGTCTAGGATTGGTTTTGGTCCCATGTAAAGATCAACACAAATGAAATGAAACATTTAAAATCACACACAAAATAACATACACAAGAGCCTTTTATATAGGGAGTAAAATGAAACATTTAGGATAACCTACAAGTTCAGTGCCTCCATCAATATATATAGAAATATATGAAAGAAAAAGAAAAATAATTAATAAAGTTAAAATTCTTAATAAAATTTATTAGAAATTATAATGTATTAGATTATATATTTAATATATTTAATTCTTATTATATTGATCATATGTGATCATATATTAGATTCATGTGCTAGTATTCTTTCCCCAAAATATAATTATAGAAAAAATAATAGATATTTGATTGAAATGGATATGTTATTCTTTTTTGATAAAAGTATTTTATAGTATTTTTTGAGAGATACGATTTTAATAATAAACTATCCTCAATGGTCAGTTGTCTTCCTTTATATTATCTTATTGTGTGTGCTTTTTTTTTTTTTTTGATATTATGTTATGAAGAGAAGTTATTTAGTATTTTAAATTATTGATGACTACTTAGGAAATTATATAAAAAAAAGTATTTTAAACTACTCTCCCTAGAATATAGTTATAAAAAAAATATTAGGTATTTGATTGAGATGAATATGTTATTCTTTTTTGATTAAAGTATTTTAAATTATTTTTTGGAAGATGTAGTTTTAAAAACAAACTACTCCCAATAATTAGTTGTTTTCCTTTATATTATTTCATTGTGTGATTTTTTTGATATTATATTATAAAGATAAAATATTTGGTTTATCTTTTAATATTTTTGAAATTACTTATTTTGCTTTGGATATCTCTTGTATACCATAAGGGATTTTTTATGCTTTCTTATTCTTTTAGAGTCTCATGTCAACTAGTATATTGTGTTATCTTTTAGTTATTTTTAAATTTATTAATTTACATAATGAAGAATCTTTTAAAGAAAAAAACATATAAAAAAGTAATACAAAATACTTTTGCAATAGACTTGGAATATATATTATCTTAGAGATGTGTTGTAGTCATCTTAATAAATACTTTTTTTTTTCTTTTTATGATCTTAATTTGTATTATTACATAAGAAATCTAAATTATGATCTTATGATCAATATAGAGAGTATTGAATTTATTAAACATGTACTCAAATCATTGTATTTTCTAATGATATTTATTTTTTTATTAAATTAATTTTTAATTATTTTATAAAATAATAAAAAAATAATACAAATATGAGTTTTATTTTGAAAAATAAAAAGTAAAGTAAATGTGTGTAATAGTAATACAATATCTAAAGTAATCTTATGTGGTAACTCTATTAAGTCCTTATAATCAATTATACTTAAATAATTAATAGGGTACCTAATTGTCGAAAGGAATTATATATTTTACATTTTTTAGTTTTATAGTTTTCTTATTTTTGATATATTTTATTATAATATTAATTAGAGAATCTAATATATGTGTTGTCTAGATAAGATTTATAAATAATATAAGAAAGTTGTTTTTATGAGATTTATTATTGAGTTTATTTTATTTTTTGATTAAATATTTTGTATGATATTAGAGCTAATATCCTATGGAAAGACAAATTCTAGATCTGTAAGCATTATGGGCCCCATTGAGAGGAGACACATGTGCATTGTACCAACACAATGCATGTGTACGTGTACACTTTAGTGCATACACGAGTGGAAGAAGAGGAAGCACATATTGTGTGACATCGGTGACCACCATCACATGCTCACTGTATGCGACAGGCATCAATGCCTATTGCATCCTCATTGTTAAGAGAGTGGAAAGTATGTTTTAGTGGCATCCCCTATTTTCTAGTGGCAGTGCTTGGTTTTGATGATGGTGGCGACAGAAACCACCATTTGGTGGTAAGTAGTTTTTGCCAAACCATAAAATTAGGATTTGGTCTTATATCGGGTGAATCAAAACCCTAATTTTAGAAACCTCAAATTTGAGGACTCTAATTTGGACAATATCCAAATTAGGGTTTCTTATGAGTTTTATTTGTTTAAGGTTTATATTCTAACGACACATTTATGGTGGAAGTTATAATTTTTATTATAAAGTTTAAAAATTGAAATTAACATTGTGCACTAGTCGTAATATAAGCATAGGTATGAGAGTCTCAGTTCATGGCATTCATACTATAAGAGGATATGTCATACTAGAAATATTTATTAAGATTTATTTTATGGGAAGAGGTTAATAATACTATATAATATTGAGAGAAATATATAGACTATCAAAGCTATCTAGGAAATATCATAGTCTTCTCACTAGAATCCATCCTGAAGGGGGTTATTTGGGATTTCTTCTTAGTAGGGTAGACTTTTTAGATCGCCAATTATTATAACTATTTTTTATTTCATTTTCCTATTTTATGCTCATTTATTATTAATTTATGAGTCAATATCTATATTACAAGTGATTATTCTCTTTTTTCTATTTTTCATTTATATTTTTTGAATATTATGATAGTCAATGAGAATTTTTCAAAAGTTATTAAGTAATCAATATTCAACTCGACTCATTCTTTTTTTTTAATATATTTTTCTTATTCTTGATTATTATGTTAGTTGTTTTATATTAATTATGTTTCTAAAAATTTTAATTTTGATTATATCTTTTTCTTTTGATATATATTTGTATGATCGAAAGATTTTATGAAAGATTATATTTGATATTATGCAGTTTTGATTATATCTTATTTTCCATAATAATACTTCATGAGTATTTGAGAGTTAGTTTTCTTGTTTATTTTCAACTTGCTCATCCATTATTAGGTAAGTTAAGAATATTATATTTTAGTCTTAAATGTATTTATATCATAGATATCAAGTAGGAAAGCATACAATATCTTTCTATCTTGTATGCTAGTCTAGCCCGAGTAAGGATCCATTTAATATGATATACTTAGATATATAGGATCCTAAAGAGTTATATCTTGTTTTTTACTCCTTAGTAGTTCAACTTGAACCTCCAACTTGGATAAAATGTAACATATTCATTACATCTGAAATTTGTTAGTTCACATTATGACAATATTATTTGTAGCCATCATATATATTGACAAGTATTAATTTTATTGAATCTTGAAAGAGTGAGTTTTTAGTGGAGAGGAGATCTCCCTCAAGTTCATTCAATACAATAACTTAATAGTTTATTCTAGTTTAAACTCATGATGAGTTTGTTACTAGGAACCTTGATCACCTTTAACTTAAAATTTATACTAGGATGAGATAATCTACATAGCTTGCTCAACACATAAACAAGTCTACCAAGAAGTTAGATGATTCTAGAGTCGACTCTTTTGGTCTTGACTTTCAATTGCTATTTGAAAAAACAATAAAGTTGTACTCAATATTCGATTTCATAAGAATTATCATATATATGTTTTCTTTTTTTTTTTAATTTTTTTTTTATTATTTTTCTTGATCATACCAAGATAATTTGATATTCTTATGAAGTATTATCGCTCTCCATATAGTACTTAACTTTGTCAGAAGAGATATATGCCATATGCTCTAATAAAACTTGAGAATTGATATCATGATATATAAATGTCTATTGTTAATTGCATGAGTGTTTACTATGAATATTTGTCCAGGTAACAAGGTAAATTGCCATGGGGCGAGTCTTGTGGTAAACAAATTCACTTAGATATTTGGTATAATCTCATAAGACATTTTCTCTTTAATAGTCAAAATGACTTTTGTATAAATTTTTATTTCTTTGACAGTATATCACAGATAGATGATATACTAGTTAAATGAGAAGATTACTTTTATTCATGCTTATTTTGGCAACAAGATATATATGAAGTTCACCTCATGGGTTTAGAGTAATACAGTTAGACAAATTTGTATATTATGAAATATTTTTTATGATTAGAAATAAGTATCGATAATTTGATTTATAAGATTTTTATGGATAATAATATCATTTTGTTTACACAAGTATATTATATATTTTTCTTTGTTTTTTTGGAGTCTTGATGGCAAACTGATTTTGCTCATTATATATGTGAATGTTATTTTGATTTCAATGATGATAAGTTATGAATCACTTAATTCAAAGAGTTCTTTTAATCACAGTTCCAAATGAATGTTCTTGAGAGACTTAAATATTTTTTTTTAATAGTGATGATTTATTCTATGAGATATATTATCTTGTCATAGAAATGTATGTGCTTGATAATCTTTCATAAGCTAGATTTTTGAGTTATTTGATCAGATATATCATATGTAGTTAGTATAATTAATTATTTTTTATATTTATTTTAGTATGTTCACACATACATATATGTGTTAAATGGGTCAGGTGGCTTGGGCCCTGCCTGAAGCCCGGCACGTATGCTCGTGGTTGTGCCGGACAGACCCTTGGCATGTATTGTGCCATGTCGTGCTGAGGATTTTTGGTCTGCATGCCTTGCCAGGCACGACACAGATGCCTGGCACGTGGGCACGACACGAAACCTTGCATCAAGAGACTCCTGACGGGGGAACGATGCGGTAATGCTAGACGGGCGACGACAAGCATGCCTGACTGGCGAAGGCAGTGTGGCACCTGAAACTCTATTTTTTAAAAAAATACCCCACCCGATCTAACTACTCCGACTGATCTGGCTCAAACCCACGGTGGATTCTGGGCCACAGTCCTTGTCGGACCTGCTTTTCATGAAACCTTGCTTGGCCAGGCACGACATGCCAGCCTAGTTGGACCCAAAAAAATAGGCCGCCCTGATCCGACTCAGCCCGTTTGACACATCTACCCATACATAGCTATTTGCATATTGAGGTATGGGAAGAAGTATCTTAAGTATGATATCTATTTCAGTGATTATGAGACCTAGTAGCTAGCCAATTTTTTAGATTCGTGTTGGACACCTATTTGCTAAAAGAATCTAAGAGATTTTTTTTATTATTTTTCTTGAAAAATATCTTTTTTTTTTTTCGGAAAAAAAAAAGCAATAATTTTGATATCCAGTGCAAAGATATGATTCAAGGTGGTTATGATTGTTATTACCAAGATCAGATTGTACAGTTAGATAAATAACTTTAAATTTGATATTTCACAAATGACACGATGATGCACACGAAAGAGGTTTAGAGGCCCCTAATCATATAGAGTTAGATTGCTTGTTTCTCTTGAGAAAATATTTATATTAACTTCATTATTATAACATATGTTCATGCATTATAGTATTTGGCAAAAGTCTTTACCAAGATCTAAAAAAATATTTGCTTACCTTTCTTTCATTAGAAATTGGTGTTCTAGACTTATAAGCATCAATTTGGCATGATATGGTATAGTTTTTAGCTTTGTAATTTTTTATTTTTTTTGTATTCTTTGTTATGCTATGATATTGATGAGAGCAATCAACTTGTGAGCTATCCCAATTAGATTTGGCATTATATATAAATTATTAGTTGTATTAGATTTTCTATCAAATGTTATTGAATTTTATGTAGTGTTTTGATTAAAAATATTATAATCCAAATCATTTTGCTTAGTCTTAAAATTAATAAAAGAAAAAAGTAATATCAGAATTGAGTTATTTAGCAATATAATTCATATAAAGTAAATTATATGGATATCTGAGAATACATATAACATGAGAAATAAATAAAATATAAAGATCAATATTATCATAATTATTAATTTTTAGATTTTTAATCATTGATTATAATAATATTTAAGTAACAAAGAGAAAATATAGTAAATAAAAAAAAAATTACATGTGATATCCTAGAGTTAATAATACATGAGTCTCGAGCGAGAAGTATTTGTTGTCTTTTTAGAGATAAGGTCTACATATTCTTTTTTACTTAAAGGTCATAGTAGTGGGGAAGGAGGATTCTATGAAGATCACTGAATGAATTGAGTAGTCGATTTATTTTTTTCAATAATCTATCGTAATTTTAGTTTTTTTTTTTTTTTGGAAAATAACTATCAATTATGTGTGTATTTTATTGATGATCTATTTTATTTGCCTCTATTATGATTGGTACATCCATTGCTCCCCCAAGGCACACCATATGTGGTATCTTTCTATATCGATACTAGGTCTTTGATCTGAAAGATATATTATTATACCTTGTGCACACATTTGAAATATATCCTAGAGTCAATAATATGCCTTGTGCACACATATATTGAACTGTATTATAATATGAACCTCTGATTTGAAAGAAAAAAAGGTGATCACTAAGAATCTGACTACAAAACATTGCAAAACTGTCAGGTGGAAAGTAGAATAGTATTGTGCCAAGAAGCTGCTTTTTTTGTCTCACTATCATAGTTATGGCTATCTTTCTTGGGAATACCTCAAAGTTATGAATAGCTAGTTGTGTGAAATGAATGAAGTGAGTAGCAATCTATTTTGGCTTTCTGTTCTTTTTTAGTCTTTATCTCATCAACTGACAAACCATATCATATATTTACAAAATTTAGGATGAAATTAAAGATGTTACAAGCTCACATAATATGTTATGTCATGCAAGAGGTGAAAAATGAAGATAAATACTGTAGTAATAAGTTGACACTAGATAACCAGTAATTGAGAATCAATTAATATCTGACTATCCTTTGGCGAATGGTTAAGATTTTTTTTAACTGAAAAATCCCATTTGAATTTCAATAATATGTTCAGTATAATTTAACTGTCTGAATTTCAATAACATGTTCTGTATAGTTTATCTGTCTGAATTTCATTAACTGAGATTTTTATTTCTATTAACCATTGGAAATAAAAAATACACTTGCACTACAACACACTACACGCATGGTTGCACCACATCATGCAGACTGTTTTGCGCACAACTCACGACTGTTGTGCACAAGCTACACATCACCCCTGCACACCATTGCACTAATATTGCACACACTGCACACCACTATTCCACATACCATGCTGCACTCATGCACCGTCTTTCGCCTACACTTGCACATACTATTTTTCACATCCCATATGCATACACGTCACCGTCACGTCTTCCATACTACACGTTGTCACATAATTGGTGTGCATCAAGCACTCACTGTTGAACTTCGCATTTTTTCAACTGCATTCACTATCAACCAACTGCTGCACACCACACATGCAGTCGCCCTTGTCTATAGACTGCATCATTCTGATTGATACTTTTCTCTAGGCTTTTACACACCCTAGAGTGAGAGTGACAATCATAGCTCTGATACCATGTTTAAAATATAATCTCAAAAATAAAATAATATCAAATAAAACTCAAATGTAGAAAAGAAACATCAATCCTATAAATAGGGGGAAAAATACTTGGACAACCCTATGTGTTGGGTGTTATCATCAGAAAAATAAAACAACAAAAAAATTAAAAAAAATTGAAGATGAACTGCAAAAATATACAAGAAAAATATAATTATATGTTTATTTAATTTTTGTTTTTTATCTTTTTTTTTTAAATTATCCATACACTTGTAATTTTGATTTCCAAATGCTTGCCTTGTCAAATTTGGGTTTCTCCGTATTTGAATAATTGTCCAAGTGGTTTATGCTTTTTCCCCCCCACACGTGGATGTCATCCTTTACTGTTTTGAAAAGTAGAGCATCTAGTTGCTGAGAGGAGGCAGGTACTTATATTATTTAATGTTTTACATTGATGGAAATTTATTTTCTGGAAGACCTACATGCAATCAACAACAGCTAGATTAGAAGAATGGAGGATACGTAGAAGGGATACCGAGGAATGGATGCGGCACCGCCAGTTACCTCCAGAATTACAAGGCAGAGTTCGTCGCTTTGTTCATTACAAATGGCTTGCAACCAGAGGAGTAGATGAAGAATCCATTTTAAAATCCTTGCCTTTGGATCTCAAACGTCAAATTCAGCGCCATCTGTCCCTTGCCCTTGTTCGGAGTGTAAGCATGCTATCTTGGTTTATTTACTTCTTGAATGTCATTAAGGTGTCATCATCTTCAATTTTTTGAATGGAAGAACTGTGTTGACTAGGTTCCCTTCTTCGCACAAATGGATGATCAACTCCTTGATGCAATATGTGAACGCCTTGTATCATCTCTGAACACCAAAGGCACATACATTGTCAGAGAAGGTGATCCAGTAAATGAGATGCTTTTCATAATCAGAGGGCAGCTTGAGAGCTCCACCACAGATGGAGGAAGATCTGGCTTTTTTAACTCCATCATATTGAGGCCAGGAGATTTCTGTGGGGAGGAATTGTTAACATGGGCATTGATGCCTACGTCACACTTAAACCTGCCACTATCGACACGGACAGTGAAGGCAACCTCAGAAGTGGAGGCTTTTGCTCTCAGAGCAGTGGACTTGAAATTTGTGGCAAAACAGTTTAAACGCTTGCACAGCAAAAAACTACAGCATGCTTTTAGGTACTACTCTCACCAGTGGAGGACGTGGGGGGCATGTTTCTTACAGGCTGCATGGAGGAGATATGCAAGAAGAAAATTGAGGATGGAATTGGGCAGGCGTGAAGATTTGTGTTACATGCAGTTTTCAGATGAAGGTGGGGGTGGGAACAGCGTAAGTGGTGGTGAGAGATTCTCAGGAAATGTGTACAAAGCACAGCATCTTGGAGCTACAATACTTGTTTCAAAATTTGCAGCAAATACCAGAAGGGGTGCTGCCGATCAAAGACACCCAGAGCTTGATTCTGCAGATTCTGACTTAAAGATGCCCAAGTTGATTAAACCAGAAGAGCCTGATTTTTCTGCTGAAGCTGAAGATAGGTGAATAAATGTATTATATCATTTGTGTTATTTTCCTTTATTAATTTACATGGACAAAAGGGTTCATGCAGTTCCAGTGCATGAACAGTTTTTTTTTTTGTTGCATCCCAAGCGCAAGGGCTTTTTTTTATTCACAGAAAACTAAAAATGGCCGACCCAGCTGAGTGTCTCCAAAGTGTTATTTTGGCATTACGGCACAATCAGCTGTCAGAATTTTGAGACATGGTGATGATGCCCCCCCTCCCATGGATTTTTTTTCTTGCTCAAAATAAGTTGCGTGAAACACAGCTGACTGCTGACCACAAGAATTGCCTTGGTGCCAAATATATATTTCATATGTGCCTATGCAAATATGCTTGCATGTATGTGAATATAGATGTGTCTATGCAAATATACATGCATATATGCAAAATTACATGCATATATGCAAATATGTGTGTGTGTGTGTGTGTGTGTGCGCGCGCGCGCGTGCCTCTGCGTGTGCGTGTGTGTGTCTGCATATATGTGAATATATATGTAGCTATGTGAACATATAATTGATTGCATATATGCAATATACATACATATATGTTAATATTGATGGGTATATTTAAATATAGATGTGTATATGTTAGTCTATATGCAGCATGTATATTACAAGCTTTTGTTTCATGGCCAAGGTTCTTTTCCTCATAAATTTTCTCATGAAAGTGCTCATTTATGTAATTATTTTTGGATTTATGCCATATTATTTTTTTAAAAATTGGGTATTATATTACAATTATTTTTGTAACAATGCACTAAATCATAAATTTTTCATTGTGGCTGCCCTTATTTTCTTATATTTTTATTCATGTTTTTATTGAATAACTCGAACCATGCAAGCTGCCACTTTTTGATATCTTTTGTGTATCTTTTATTTTTATGACTGCACTAAAACATAAATATAGCAGTGCACTAAAACATAAATATAGCAGTGCACTAAAACATAAATATATCAGTGCACTAAAACATAAATATAGCAGTGCACTAAAACATAAATATAGCGGTGCACTAAAACATAAATATAGCGGTGCACTAAAACATAAATATAGCAGTGCACTAAAACAATTATTTTTATTCATTGTGCGGTGTGCGCAACTAGAAATTGATTTTTCTTTATATATGTTTTATTTTTTGAATTCTATATTCTTTTTAGCATATGCTTCTTAATTACCATAATCTGACTAATGTTTTGTTCCATATTAACTTCATATTCAAAACCACAAAGTGATTAGGTGAACTTTTATTTGACCACTTTTTCAACGCACCAAAGAAACTTCTCCTAAGGCATGATAATCTTTTATTTTGTCAACCAAATTTCATTTTACAGTCAATATAGATTACAATTATATTATCAATTTAGATTTAGTTCGTACATTTCAAAAAACATTATCCATATATTATTTATTTCTTAATAATTCAAGTCCAAAGATAAAAACTAAATATTTTATCAGTTCAAGAGCAATTTTAAAATATATATTCTACCATCTCATACTATTTATCTAATTTTCAATTAAATTTATAGTTTCATTGATTATGTTGACATCATCTATAAATAATACAAATCAAGGCACCCCAATTTGAAAATGTATTAATTATCTATGAATAAAATAGAGTTAAGTTCAAATTTAATCTTGATATATTCTTGATAAGTTGGAAAATTCACTCAAACTAAAGAATTTAAATTTATGTTAGATAGGCATTTTATGGAAGGATATGAAGTTGAATATAAATAATGAAACTAAGAGAAATAAGAAGAATATTCTTCCTTCACATTTCACTAGTTGGAATCATATAAGTAAAATTAATTCAAAGAGTTTTCACCACCTTATAAGTCACAATATGCTTGTACATTTCTCATGTATTATTTGTTATTATCCTCCATGATACTTATGTGACTCCTACACTAAGACTAAAGATAAAATTCTTAGGAGAATATTCTATAAAATATATACCTCAGTTGAGAATCAATTTCTTCTAAGACTAAGATATATACAATAAACTAATATGTAAAACTATTTATATTTTTGACTCATGAGTATAATACTTATAATAATTAACATATAAAAATTTTGAGTTTCAACGTATAAGTTTATATTATTGATCATAGTCAAAAGAGATATTATTTTTTTTATACCGTATGCATAAGTGAGCTTTGATATGTACCTGTTATTATCTACCATGATAATACACACAAATTCACCAATAGTCATATTTCTAATTCAAGTTTTATTTAATTATTATATCCATTAATTTTTATTTTAAAATATAATTCAAACATATTTATTAATCACAAAATCATATATACATCACTTAAATTTTCATAAACCATAGATTTAAATTTGGTTTAATGTTGGGTAGAGATTCATGAGGTAGGAGAGAAGTCTCATGAATCTCAAATTTATAATGACAACCCTCACAAAAATATAGGATATAAATCATAATCACATGCTATTTTGGTTGATTTTCTCAAATCCATCTTAGAGAGGGGGGAGGGGTTTGAGACTTGCATCTCCTAATTTTAGGGTTTAGCTTATGTCTTGTATTTCTTTCTTTCTTGTTGATCCCTTAGTGAGTAATAAAATCTTTACTCGAGTTGTTTGTTGTGCTTTGACTTTGGTTTGATTCATAGAGAAGAAAAAGAATTACTTGGGGTTTTCTCTTTTCTCTTTTATACTCTAGAATTTAAATATTTTTTTTAAGTAGCAAGTCATAGCTTTCGAAAGATGCTACGACTTTGATTTTTGTCTCTTGAGCCTAAAGTCATGATTCTAGAAAGTGTTTGCAACTTAGGGATGTATCATATTATTTTTGTAATACAAAATCATGACACTAGGAATGTTTACAGCTTGTGTCATTATCTTTGTAACATAGTCACAATAATGGGAATTGACTTGCCCTTGTCATTGATCTCTTTTTTGTATCAAATAGGCGTGACACTGGGAATGACTACAATATTGCCTAAATCTTTCTTTTATGTGAAATAATGGTAGTGCTTATTAATAGCCATATCCCTAGGTAATTAACTAGTATATAAATGTCATGGTTTTTCCTTCTCTTAAAGGCAAGAGTCAAGTCCTTGAGAGGTGGTCATACTAAAGTAATTCACTTTATGACATTATGTGTCCAAGAATTATGACATTGAATAATTACTATGACTTTAATTTGAATAGCTTTGGATTTATTTCTATAGTTAAAAGTTATAGCTTTGGCTTTATTTCTATAGTTAAAAGTTATATCTTTGGAAAAAGACTTTGCCTTTGACTTGAGAAAACAAAACATTGATAAATATAAAGTAATGATGTTATGAAGTGATCATGGCTTTTAATCGTTATGAGGTAAGTATAGTTTTGCTGACTACATAAGTATAGATTATACTAAATTGCTCGATAACATTTAAATGATAACATCATGGCTACAAAGAATATGTTGCACATTTAAATGATTATACTAAAATAGTGATAGATTAATAATGTACAAAGCTTTTGCTGACTACATAAGTATAGTTTTGGTCAAGAATATATGCCAAAATTACTCGATGACTCATAAAGCACTAAGTCACATAATACTTTCAAAAACATATCGATTTCATGACTATTCATTAAAATCTACGTGAAACTCCTTAGTCATGAAATTAATCTAATTATGACTATTTATGTGCTTACACATCATCTAATAGCACAAAAAAATACTCTAGAATATTTAGTAGTTTACATATAGAACATAGGGCAAGAAAAGGAGTAGGAGAAGGTGGAGGAGAAGAAGAAAGAGAAGAAGAAGTAGGAGAAGGTGGAGGAGAAGAGGGATGAGCATAATGAGCAGGAGGAGGAGGAGGAGGAGGAGGAGGAGGAGGAGGAACTAGAAGAGAAGGAAGAGGAGGAGGAGGAGGAGTAGGAAGAGGAGGAGGACAAGGAAGAAGAAAAACATGAGGAGGAAAAGGAGGAAGAGGAGAAGGAGGAAGAAAAACATGAGGAAAAGGAGGAAGATGAGGAGGAGGAGGAAGAGAAACAAGAGGAGGAAAAAGAGGAGGTGGAGGAGGAGGAGGAGGAAGAAGAAGAAGAAGTTGAAAGAGAAGGAGGAGGAGTTAGAGAAGGAGAAGGAGAGAAAAAAAAAGAGCCAGAGTAGAAGGAGGAGAAGGAGAAGAAGGTGAAAGAGAAGAAGGAAAAGAAAAAGGAGAAGAAGAAAGAGAATGAGAGGGAGAAGAATGAGAAATAGGAAGAGAAAGAGAATGAGAAGTAGAAAGAGAATGAGAATGAGAAGTAGTAGAGAAGGAGAAAGAGAACGTGAAAGAGAAGAATGAGAAATAGTAGGAGAATGAGAAAGAGAACGAGAATGAGAAGGAGAAATAGAATATTCCCAAATAAAATGTTGATAGTAATTAGCCAACTCAAGAAATGATCCTAGTTCCACTACTTTCATTGGTATATTTCATTCAATGGTAGTTCAAACCTTGTCTTTGTCTATTCGTGTTACTATATCATTCACAAAATGTCAAAGAAATGAAACTTTAAGTTGGGTAAAATAATATTTTTTTATTTGCCAAATAATTCATTTTTTTTAAAGATTTGGTACACATCTCAAATGATCAACATGTTTTTCCAATAATTTGCTATACATAACAATATCATTTAAATATATTTTTATAAAATGATCAAGAAAAGTCCACACTGTTATAAGTGTCAACTAAGCTAGACGATCCAAGCATAGCATGAGGCATGACACTAAAAGCTGTGCCTAGCATGGCATGGCCCGATTCATCTCCATGCCTGGACCAATATTATGCTAGCCCATGGCATGACTCTAGCCATGTTGAGACAAGTTTCTTGGTTCATGTACCATGGGAGATGCAACATGACACAACCCAACCTGTCAAGCCTTACAGGCAGGTTTCGCCAGCCTAGCCAACCATGACTGCTTAGACTTGACATAGACTAGCTTGGACTTGACCCAAGCTAGCTTGGAATGAACCATACTATCTTAGACCTAACCAATGCTAGCATGGTCATGCTTGACACTACCCAACATGACCAAGGAAAATGGTGACGCAATGGGCAATGTAGGATGCCCTTTTTTAGAGTCATGCAAATGCATGCATTACACTTCTCATGCTAAAAACCATGCATGTCGGGCATAACATGGTGGCCTGGATTGGCTTAAAAAAGAAGTCAAGCTAGGTTGACATGACTCATTTGATACTCTTACATATTATCTTATTCATATCTATATAAAATGTGGCTGACACATTTGTAAATCCAAATGATATCACAAAAAATTCATACGACATATATGTCATCAAACATGTCATTTTTGATTCATCATGTTCATCAATTCACACTCGATAGTAATATGATCTCAAATCATGATTGGAAAATCATTTCACATCTCCAAGTTGGTCGAACAAATCCACAATCATAGGAATCAAATATTTTTTACTATCAACTTATTGGGGGCATGATCATGCATTGATCAACTCTTTTTGTGGGTGGCTTTTTTGGCAACTTGATAGATATGATATATCAAAATGAGTTTAGAAGTTCCAATGCTTCTATAGGTGCCTTGCAAATGATCTCTAAATTTTTGGAAATCTTTAGTGTTTCTAAATATGTTATTTTATTGCATCTCACCCCATTTGCTAATTGTGGTATGGATAATATTTTTTTCAAATTATTTGATACTTCATATTATCTGAAAAATGTATTGACAAATAAAATCTAAGATATGTATTCAATCATCAAATAAAACTCGAAGTGCATTTACTTGATCTATAAAATTCAACCAAAGAACAAAGTCATAATTATCCATGGGAATTACTTTAACTATTTCTTATTTCTCCTAATCCCTCAATTGGATCTCCAAACCAAATATAACACTAATTGTTGAATTTTTTTTAAAGTTCACCATTTTGATTAATTCATTGTCTTTACTTATATTAAGATTTAATTTCTTCATGATCTATTTAGCAATAAAAATATTAGACGCACCCGTACCCACTAATTCTTTGATATAATGACCAACAATAGTAAATTTCATGAACATCAAGTCTATTTATATCTCATACTTCTTATTTTTGCTTGAGATTAATAAGATCAAACATCGAGTCTATTTAATAACATCTTTTTTATCTTTCTTCTTTCTCCATGGTAACATCAATGAGTCTACTTCAATTAGGACAATCACAAATCTAATGTGATTCATCACAAAGAAAGCATACTAGTGACACTTTTATCTTTTTCATCACCACTGAATAATTTTCCCATTGTCATCAGATAATTTTCTCTTTGCTATTTGTCTCAATCAACTATATTATTTTATTTACTCTTGAAAGAGCTAGACTTTTCTCTCTTCTTGAATTTTATCATTGATCTATCGATATTGCATGGATTGAGGTATTGGAAATATCTTATTTATAATTCTTGCTTAGCCCAAGGGTTAAGATCATATATAAAGGAAAATAAGCTTCTTTCTTACCAAGATGAAAAATTTGAAGTATTAGTTTAAATAATTTACTTACATAATTTTTTTACTTTTTGTATATTGGTTCATTCCTCACTACTTAGTTTTTGCTTCTTCTTTTTTTTTTTTGCAAACTCCAAAATTTTTTTAGTCTCTCTTTGAAATAATTCACAAGCATGCCTATTACCATGATCACGTCTTCATCGCCACCAAAAAAATCTAATATCTATAAAATACATATAAGCATTACTAACTGTGGTGGAAGTGCTCAAAATGGCCATCACCCAAAAATACGGCTCTATTTCCCAAAGAAAGTTATCAACTTCAAGACATCCACCCACCCTGAGGGTATTTCATCAATCATGCCACCCTCTATTATTCTTTTGTAAATTGTAAACTATTTTTTTAACTTCTTTATTTCCTCTTGCATAACAATCATCATGGATTCCAAAACAATTTTTTTTTTAACTTCCTTAATTGCCTAAGTCATCTTACTTCTCACAAGATTTATACAAAAGAGATCCCACACATAAGCTTAGCAAAAGAGAGAAACACTTAGAGAGAGAAAAAATAAATAAATTGCAAATAAAACTTGAGTGAGGACAATAATGAATGAGCTTTCTCATATGGTGAGATCTTTCCTTCATCAGAGGCTCATATTTCGCCAAATGTAATAATCTTATTATATAGAAATTTTCTAGAATGTTCTAGAATGGGAAGAAGCATTGAAGTCTTTAGAACCTTTTAGAATGTTTATGAAACTTCTTCAAAGTCTAGCCAACAATCTATATTTTCTAGAATTTCTATGGGCTATGACATATTCACATGCCCCCTTTTTTTTACATGCTAGAATAGTAGACACATGATGCATATGTGTCATGCCTATTCGAGCCCTTTGTGCTGAAAAAATTGGGTTGTGCTAGAGATAACACATAGGCCTTCTCTTTGCAGGCTAGGCACAACATGAAGCAAGTCTAGGCATGACATTTGCATGAAGTGAGTTCAGAAACATCTCTGGAACATGCCATACAGTTCCTCAGGCTGGGTTCAGGCAACTCTGCCTAATATACACCTCTATTAATAAGTATATTGTAATTTGTTGGGTAATAGCTAAATAGTTATTCTTCCTTATGATTTTTTTATAAGTTGTAGAGTTAATTGAATAAGACATTGGAAATAAAATTAGTACTTGGATTAATTAAAATGTTTAGTTGAGCTCCACCTAAAGATCCAATAAGTTGTAAATGTACATTATATATATGTACTTGGGTGTGAGCATAGTACTAGCACAATGCACATGGGCGTGAGTGCTACACTATACTCCACCATTCTAGTATAGTTCATGTGGGCGTGCATGCTATATTCCCTTTCATTCATTGTTGTTGCACACCCATTGTGTGCAACTAGCATCGACATACACTACATCGACTTTGTGAACATAAGGTGGCATATGTTTCACAATAGTGTGCACATGTTTTCATTGTATGAGCATGTTTTTGTGCAAGTAGGCATGAAGGTTGTTCATCTTTAACATCTTCGAGAAAAAGGTGGTACATGTTTTCATGGTAGCAAGCACAATGTGTTGTGCCGAATTGTGAAATCATGGTAGCAAGCACAATATTTTTATGGAATTAGGGTTTTAGATTAAGAAACTCTAATTTCAAATTGAGTGCATATTGTGATTTTTCGAATTTTTAGGATTTTAGATTGGAAGAATTGAAATTTTCTCTAAATTAGGGTTTTAGGCTAGAAATCCTAATTTTGGTTTGCTGGACGTATTTGTATTTTGATGATTTTATAAATTATTTTATATGGAGTAAGTGAAATTTTTGGATGTTAAAATTTGAAACTAAAATTATTCACAATTATGTATTAGTTGTAGGGGAGGTCAAGATAGGAGAGACTCACTTTAAATGTAAATAGAATAAGAGAATGAGTCATACTAAAAATAATTATTAAGGATTATTTCCCGAGAGGAAGTAAAAAGTAATACATAATATTGAAAGAGACATGTTGATTATCAAAGTCATTCTAGGATCCTCATAAATTCTTCCCATCATAACCATTATTGAATGGTGATATATGGGATTCCACTCTAGTAGGGTAGCAACAAACATTTTATGACCTTTAGGCATTATAGTTTTTGTATCTCATTCCTCCACTTCATGCTCCTAAAGTGTTTATCCGTGAGCCAATAATTGTATTATTGGTGAACATTCCCTTTTTATTATATTCTTTTCATTTTTTGAATATTGTGGGAATTTCTACCCTTGAGTATGAGGCAGGTTAGTACAATCTAATGACAATCATTCAAAAGTTATTGGGTATGATAATATTCATCTTGACTCATTATATCTTTCATGTATTTTATTTGTTTATAATTCTCATGTTATTTTAAGTTGTATATTTCTAAGTAACTCAATTCTTACTTTATTTTCTCTTCTTGTTATGTTTGTTTTAGGATTGGAAGAATTTAAGGAAAATTGTTACTTAGCATAGTAAATTATATGTATTCTCTCATATGGTAAGATTTTGTAATAAATATCTAAGTGTGTTTGACTATTTAATTATCTATTTTCAGCTTGGTCACTCATTACTAACTAAGTTGAGAATATTTTGTCATTGTCTTAAGGATATTTCTATCATAGAGTATGAGAATATTAGTTATGTAAGTATGTTAGAGTTTTCATGTGTTTTGTTTATTTCCAATTCTTTTATTAGTCTTCTTTCTATAAGTTGTATTTCTAGGCAATTCAATTCTTATTTTATTTTATCTTTTTGTGATATTTGTTTGCTGGATCAGAAGATTCTGAAAAAGATTTTATTTGGTAATTAGTAGGGTGGACTATATGTCTTCTTTCCTATGGTAAAATTTCAAGATAAATATTTGAGTGTGTTGAATTCTTTGATGTGCATTTTCAACTTGGTTACACATCACTAACTAGGTTGAGAACACTTTATCTTAGTTTTAGAGATAATTCTATCCTAGAGTATTAGTAATGACCTATTTGATCCAATTCCTAATAATATATGGGGATATAGTAAAAATGCTATCAGAGAGAGTTTTAGGCTAGTTAATTACATTTATAAATAATTTCTCATAATATAAATGATTTTTTTTTGTATTAGATTACACATATTTTCTATGTTCATTGTGAATACATGTCAAGATGAGAAGATAGATTATCTTAAAGCAAGTTATGGAATGAGTGAGTTCAATCAGATGTTTGGAATAAATTACAATGATAATTTATCTCTAATGGCTAAAAGGTGTCTATATGAATTTTTATTTTACCAATAGCATCTTATAAATAAAGTATATTATAGCTAGACATGGAAAATGCTTTTATTCATGACACTCTCAAGGAGCAAATGTATATTAGGTAGCCACTTAGGTTTTGAGCAGCATAGTTAGATTCTATTTGTAGATAGTTGAAAACATACATGATTTGAAGTAGTCACTTAGATCCTAGTTTGCAAGGTTTTCATAGGCAATCACTTGTTTCATGTAATAAATGTGTGTTATGATTTTTTTTGGATGAGTTATGATGGTAAGATAGTTTTTATTTTAGCATATGTGGATGATATTTTGATTATATGATATGATGAGTTGATAATCACCTAACACAATGAGCACCTTCAGTCATAGGGTAAGACTATGAAATTTGGGAGAATCAAATACTTTCTTAGTATAAAGGTGACTTATTTCAGGGAAGAAATTATTTTTTCATATATGAGATATGTAGTTTATACTATTTAAAAGGTTGATATCTTAGGTTGTTTTTCAGTAGATACTCCTATTGATTTATGTATATATTTTTTCTTTGATATGATTCCTTCAATTGACAATATAGCTTATAAGAGAATCATAAGAAATATTAATTATTTGACTTTAATCAAATCAAGTTTAACCTATGTAGTTAGTATAATTACTTATTTTCTAGATTCTCCTTAATAGATTTACATAGGTGTAACTCTTCACAAACTGAGATATGTAAAAAAGTCTTTATGACTTGAGATTTCCATTAGTGATCATGGATACTTAGTTAGTTGGGTTTTATGATTACAATTAAGCAATAACTTGTATTAAGAAAATATCTATCATATGTTTTTGTTTAAGTTTGACACTCAAGACTATAGCTCTAGGATTAATATAGACAACTAAGTAATGAAATAATAGAATTGTTGATCAATATTATATATATTTTCTTTCTATCTTATTAGTTATGTTACTAAAATATGAGTGTTATCTATTGTTTAAATATATTACTCATTATTTTGGTTATTTATTGTGTTACTATTGAAATATTGATTCATTATATTTTACTTTTCATATTCTTGATGGTAGCACAAGAACATGTATGTTATTTATTTTGTTATCTAATTGTAATTACTCAAAAGCTTTTGGATGTGATACCATCCAACTTGAGTCCTTGTTACATTTATATGTCATGCTTATTCATGATTCACTTATTAGTTTATTCTTTATATTTTATCTTTCTAGACAACTCATCTCTCTCTGTCTTTATTTTTGCTAATAATTATTTGTAGGATCAGGAGACTCTGAAGAAGACTCCATTTGAGATTGGATGGGTGTATTTTATGTTCCCTTCAACAATAAGATCTCCCTTCAAATATTAGAGTGTGTTGGACCCATTATTTGTGCATTCTCAGTTTGATATCCTATTACTAGCCAAATTCATAATATTTTACCTTAATCTTAAGGGTATTTTGATCCTAGAGTTTGAGGTATGTCAACTAGAAAAGTTTACCATTGCCTATTAATCTACATGTCAATCATGTTTGAGTAGAGACTAATTCGATCTTATACTCTTAGAGAGTGATTTAAGTATTTCATTAATTTCATAGATGACTACTTGAGATAAAAGTGGATATATATCTTTCATGAAAAATAATAAGTTTTTTCTATTTTTTATATTTTTCAACAAATGATAAAAAGTCAGTTGGAAAAAATATTAAAAAAAAAGAAGTGAAAATGCATTATAATATATGTTGGACCAATTTAGAATTTATTATATAAATATTGATATTATACACTAGATTTTATGTGTTGACACATCCCCCAACAAAATGAGATTTCTAAAAGGAAGGATAGACATCTACTTGAGATTTCTTTGATACTCCTACATAAAAAGTAATACAAAATATTTTAGGAGAAATATGATTTTAACCAATCTCCCTCACAAATTATAAGTTCCCTTTCATTTTTTTCTGCATTTATCCTTTTAAATGTATTATCTTGGAGAGAGGCTATTTTGCTTTCCTCTCAAAGTTTTGGAATGTACTTATTTTGTCCTCGATCACTCTTTATGATGGGACAAGTTGGCATATATGGTATTGAGATGTGTTTTTCTTGGATACTTTAATATTCGAAGAGAGTATATGTATTTCTCATTAGAGACGGATATAATTTTATTGAGTATGGATATTACTTTTTTTGACCAACACACTTTTTTTAAAGAGCCTAAGAAAGAGTATGAATCCAAATATTGCATATAGGCTTATTACCCTTCCTTTCTTACCTATATCCTTGCATGGATCACCAATTAGTAGAGTGTCACCCATCAATTATATTTTGAGCATGTTGTCACTCAATATGATGTTGGTCCCATTAAGTCATCTTACTCATCATTAAATTTAGATTAGATTGAATCTAGAAAGGTTGATTTTCATGCATAAGGAGATCTCATCTAGACATAGATGATGTAGTAATTTATGAGTCTTCACTAGTATAAATTCATATTAAGTTGGTAATTGAGAGATTTGATTACTCAGGATGTAAAATCTATACTAGGAAAGAGAGACATACTTAACCTTCTAAACTAGAGTTGAGCCTAACAAGTAGCCAAGCAATCCTACGACCTATCCCTCCGATCTTGATATTTTGATCACTATCTAGAAGGGAAAAATGAGTTGTCTTAAACACTCAGTTTCATAGGTTTTATCTATGTTTATTCTTTTGTTTCTTATATTACTTCTCTTGATGGTTCTAGAATACTAAAGTCTCATCATAAGATATTATCTTATCTAGGATGGCGCGAGACCATGATGGAAGAAATACATGTCCCTCACTCTGATGGGTCATGGTGACTAGTTACATAGCTTTTGAAAGGTCTATTATTGATTGCAAATTGATGTTCACAATAAAGATATTTCTAGTTGTGAAGGTTGATCATCTTAAAGAAAGACTTATAGCGGAGAATATACTTAGATATTAGTATGACTACTAGGATACTTACTCTCTAGTAGCCAAGTTGATATTGGTATATTTTTTTTTATTTTAGTGCAACATTATCACAATTAGAGGATACATCAACTAGATATGAAGAATATATTTATTTCAGTGACCTTAAGGAGGTGTAAATGAAGTCTCCAAAAAAGTTTTTGAGTATTACAATCATATGCGGTTTGTAGATTGAGAAAGGTATTATACATCTTAAAGCAATTATCATGAGTCTAATTTCTAAGATTTTCACAAGTAACCACCTAAGTTGGGTTACACATGTGTCACTAATTTTTCTCTATTGTTCCAAAAAAGTCCTCATGATAAGTTAATTTTGCTAATTTCCTATGTTAATGATTTTCTGATTTTGGACATGACTGAATTGGGAACCATCCAACTCAATGAGTACATTCAATCATAATTTTAGAAATATATCCTTGAGATGCTTAGATACTTTATTGGTATAGGCATGAAATATTCGAGCTCATTCTTGTCACAAAAGAGATATGTAATTAATATTCTTAAAGATATTTGTTAGTCAAGATTGACCTAGCAAATATATTTTGTGTTGTACTCTAGAATATATTTTTATTGATATGAGTACGAATTTCACTTCTGGTCCAATATCTCTACTTGACTCTATTACTTATAGAATAATCATTGGAAATATTAATTATATAACTATAATTAGACCAGATATAGTATATGCAATTATTCTAGTTATTCATTTCTAAGATTTTTCTTAGAAGGTTAACCTTGAGACAGTTTTTTGCATACTAAAATATGTGAAGAAGTCTCCAGGTTTTGAGATCTCTTTTAGGAATCATGGATAGTTATTGATAGCTGGATGTTGTGAACTTGTATAAACTAATGTGATAGGGACTACTATGGTTATTTTTAATTTGTTTTTATTGTAGTATATTTTATTTTATTATATTTCATATTTTATTGATTAAAGCACTTGACTATCTGTTGCTTCAATCACATTTGTCTATTATATAAGGATTTGGAATGAATGTTATTTGTCATTGAGTATTATTATTTTATTTTAATATATGTTTGTTAAGTTTAATACTCAAGTTGCACATGCAATTATGTGCAATGCAAGATGTTGGTGTGTATACATGTGGATACAATTTAAGTGTATCATTAAAAAATTTTAAAAAATTTTAAAAATAAAAATCATACATTTCAATCATATTCAATTATTTTGGCTTCGGTAATTTTATTAGTTATATAATTGAATATAAGATGTTGATTACCAATATCAGGCATATTAAATCAAAATGATGTTTAATATCAAGATGATGTTTTTAGGCCTATTGACTTATATAAATTATAAAATTTTTGTAGTTTGCTGGA